>OZ023142.1:12694874-12910928 GCA_963675895.2 Styela plicata | reverse complement strand
CCTATTCATTGTTAGAACGTTCGTGGCAATGGGAAGCATGTTTTCTTGGCTCTATTGAGGCCCATGTATACTGAGAAGTGCATGATATTGATAAAATCTTGCGTGTGGATTTGTCATGGCTTCACACTGGCACTGGCTGATGTCTATCAATCACTTTGTTTTACTTCGACCGCCTAGTACGACTCAAAGAAAATATGTTATGCTGAATTCCGAAGCACACAAATCATTCTTATCTATTCATTATCTTCCTGCAGGCTTCCCCTAACCTTTTTGTACATATTTGAGTTGAACTGTAAGTATTTTTTAAATTTCAGGAAATCAAATTGACATACTGCAATTTATGGTGTTTGGTCAATTTCATTACAGACAGACTGACTATGGCAACCAAGTCACAATCTGAAGATGTGGTGAGAAACTGTTTTAATTGATTATTTCAAGTTTTGGCCATTGGCATTGTTACTTGCGTAACTTAACTTTCTTTGATTTTTTTTCTGAATTAGTGTTATTCTGTGCTGTTGTATTGAATTTTTGAAATATATGTCGTCATGCTAGGTTCTGTGAACAGGAAATTATCTTACTGTATTGTGTTTTATAAACTGCTCATCAACTAATGAGATCCATTTTTTTAAGAGAGTGAAATGTGTTTGTACGTCTGAAATTATTTTCATTAATGGTATATTGGTCTTGTTTGACATAAATTTAACTACTCTAGACAGATACGGGCATGACACTCAAAATTCAACTATAATTTTCGTTTGTTATAGGATGGAACTATTTTTAGAGACACCCTTTTTGTTGTCATTTTAGGGTATTTGAGTTATATTGCATATATCAGATACCTGAAATTACGGCTTATTTGGCCCATTACTATAGAAAATCATAATTTGTGTCAAATTTCACTTTTGGCATATTAGGATATTTATTGAAAACTTGTAATTTCCAAATACTCTGGGAAAAAAATGATTAAGAGCCTGCATTGCACACCTGCATATTTAAAACTTCTTTCAAAGTATTATAAAACGTTTTCAGGAGAACAATATTTTTTCAACACACATCAGAGTGACAGAAACTGGCTTTCTTTCGGTTGTCTAAAACCTCTATATCATCTACCTATTACCTCTACCTATTATATCATTTTCTTTCGAGAATTTGACATCTGTAAGGAATTGAAATCCATGCTAAATGTCGCTATATTTTTAACAGTATAACTTGCGTTACAGGAATATGTGCCTGAAAGAATTCGGAAGATAGAAAAAAAACTGGAAACTAATCCATATGATGTAGAATCGTGGAATTCTTTGATCCGGGAAGCACAGGTAGAGCAATTTTTTTTTTGAAGTATGATTTGTTGATAGTGCCACTTAAATGGTTTCAATGCGCTTCAGGTATAAAAAAAAAGAAATTGTCTTAATCTGGTAGGATTCATTCAGTTTCTGTAATTACCAGTTCTGATTAATTCAAAATATTATTCCCATTCGATAATTGCTACATATTACATCAAATCCCTCATTGGATTTTGACACAATGAGGTTTCTGCACAAGACAAGGAGTCTCCTTTGAATCTCTTGAGGCTTTGCTGTGTCTGAAGTCTATTCAGAATCTTGTCGTGCTGGACAAGATAGTATTCGTAATCACTGCGGTTTGAAAATGGACTATGGGCATCTGTATTATGTAATGATAATTGCAATATTTATTAACATCTGTGAGCAAAATGTTTACATGGGCGCAAGCAAGCAGTATAACAGTAGGTCAGCTTCTTTATCAATTCGTAAAGTTGTTTTATTTTTAATTTCAGACAAACTCAATAAACAAAGCTAGAAGAACCTATGAACGTCTGGTATCACAGTTTCCTAGTGCTGGGAGATATTGGAAGATTTATATAGAACACGAGGTGTGATTTCATAGTCTAAAAATATATTTATTTTCTCTTTTTATTTTGTTCACAATGATATCATGTAGAATAACCATTAAAGCAGCCGTGAATTTGTCATCAACCTGGAGAGTTCAGTGCGTAGTTAGCTTTTTCTCGCTTTTTGCCAAAGTAAACAACTCTGCTGAATTGAATCAATGGACAATCATATACTTCTTTTTTGGTCTTTGAGGATCAACACGATGGTCTACTCAAATCAATAGGATTGTGGGTCTTGTTTTTTCATGTGTTTTTATTGATTTCAACCTCAATCTTTGCTTTGTAACAACTTGTTGATGCTTGATTGCTCCAGTGTTAAAATGGTTCTTTGCTAATGATTCACTGTCTTGAATATATTTGCTAATCGAAATACCTTCAGTGCTCGAAGTATCATCTTTTCCACTGCTGCCGTGGATTTGTTTATTAATTTCCATGAATTTTTCAAGATCATTATAACATCAGCCTCTTGGAATTTCTTTTGGAGGTGGTAATCTGTTGGAGATCTTTTTCCAGGCGTGACATGTTCTTTTTTAGGATTCACGCTTGTAATTCAGAGTTTGTATTAAAGAAATGCTGTGTTCCTCTTTTATTCCACGTCATCATACATTACATAATTTTGCCGTAAAACAGAAAAAAAATTGGAATTGCGTTACATTTTGTTGCTTTGTTTATTTATCACAAGAGTAAGCATTTTCTATGCTATGTCTAACACAGGCTTCTGTCAGTTGTGTGTGATTTTCAATGCAGCAAGTAGATTATGTAGTATCAGTGAGGACAGGGGGTGGTATGGTTAGCATGTAGTTTTCCCTGTTCTAATCTTGGACGCCGCCTTAACTCTTTAATATAAAATATTATACCATGTCCCTAATACATTCTCTGATGTTGTTATGAATGATAATGTACACTTGGTATGATTATGTACACTTGAAAGTTGTTCCATCGCGACCCTTTACAGAAGTGTATGATTCTTTAGAACCGGAAGCATGTTCACATTTTCCTAGTTGTCTCATATAGAAGTCTGAAAACTTTTTTGCCGGACTGGTGTCTACCATCACAACCTTGAATAAAAAATTAGCTAAGGATGTATAGAGCAAATTGATTGAGGCAAGGGAAGAAGAGTTGATCAGCATGCAGTTGGTGTTGTTAAATCTGTATTTTCCTCATTGAGAAAATAATATTTTAATCAAACAATGTCACAATGATCAATCCTTCAATTTTTGCTTAATTTCCTGACGTATCTGAGATCAAGCTAACATATTTGGATACTTATATTATATGCAAGACGAAAAAAAATTTTCAGCGGTCTTTTTTTTTGACCAGATAAAGTATTTACTAAGCACCGTCACTGAATTTATCACACAGAATATTGTTCAAACAAACAGAATGGGTGTATCAGCAATACATACAAATTACTGTTTATAAAGGGTTTTTGGTGAGCTTTTCAGCACAGGATTTGAGCACATTTTTTATTTATTATGACGCTTTTTTAATACCACCTCCTTGGAGTGAAGCGCCCTATATGAGCAGCCACTTTTGGACGAAAAGCATTATCATTCTTGAAACGGTGTGATCTTTCTGGTTCGGTTAAGCCTACGCAAGTTTTTACTTCCTGGGTTGAGTGGTGGGCGTCTATCATTACATCCACATCAAGGGGAATGTCGATTGTTGTATTTTTGTAATAGATGTCTCCTTATACATCAGAATGTTAGAAAAAATGTGTTTTTACTTTCCTATCATATCTTTATCTTCTGGAGATTTACCTTACCCTCGGTGTCTTGAATTTAATTGCATTTTTCGAACTTCGAGATATGTCGACAGACTTTTTTTTTTTCTTTTATAACCACTTCTTTGAGTGGATCACTCTGTCCAAGGCCCTGTAACAGCGGCCACTTATAGACGGACAGGGTTACAATTTCTGGAAAGATATAATCTTTTTCTGTTCAGCTTAGCCTACCCAAGTTATTACACCCTGGGTTGAGTGGTGGGCATGGATAAGCGAGCCGGACTCTCCGGAGCTTGAACCCGAGATCTTCAACCTGCGATGCCAACATGTTCAACCACTAGGCCGTCGCGCCTCACCTCACGACTTGGGCTCTTTTGAAGATATCTAATGCACCAAAAAGTTGGAATTGCGTTTCTTTCCATCTCTTTATCTTCTGGAGATTGACCTTGCCCTCAGTGTCTTTACTCGATTCCTTTCATATTCTCAATGAATTTGATTGCGTTTTTTGAACTTCAAGATATGTCGACAGACTTGGACTCTTTTGGAGATATCTAGTGCACCAAAAAGTTGGAATTGTGTTTCTTTTCATCTCTTTATCTTCTGGAGATTGACCTTGCCCTCAGTGTCTTTACTAGATTCCTTTCATATTTTCAATGAATTTGATTGCATTCCTCGAACTTCAAGATATCTCGACCGAATTCAGGCTCTTTTGGAGACATCTCATGCACCTAAAAGTTGGAATTGCGTTCAGAGTGGCATCTTTGTGTATTCTCTTCTCGGCCAGGAATCTTAGTGTTCAAATCAGAAAATAAAAGGCAAGTCTTAAGCGTATGTCTGGGGAAGTTTTGGTTTCATTTTAGAAAAGTGCAAATAAAAATATAAGTAATGCACAATCAACACATTTATATTTTATTTTCAATTGTGTTTGTTTATTATTTTTTATCTTTATACTGTTTATTACTATTGTAACTTCCTTAGGATATTATGTTTGTTTATTAAACAATAACATAGATATTTTGAATGCCTTCTTTTTGTAAATATGGCTAATTGCTCATTGCAAGAATAATATGGGGCAGTGTCTGTTACATAAATAAGGTTAGTGGGGATATTAGGAGAAAAATCAATTGTATTGTTGAGTATTATTAGCTGCATTGACTTCCTCAACAGATCTGGGCATTCTCGAAAATAGATTTAATTTTAATCTTTGAACACCTAGAAGTGCAATTTTAAAAGAACAACGATGCAAATCGCTGTCAGTGTTTTTGGACTTGTTTCGTGCTGCTTTTTTGTAGCTTTAGCCACAGATGGATGACACCTACTTTGCAAAATACCTTAGTTTTCTGATGCCTTCAAATAAATCCAATATGGTAGTGATCCTCAGGGCTTAGGAGGGCTCATCCAAATACATACCTGTAATATAGTTTTTGATTCAAATAGTGAAGTGTCCAGCTATATTAAAAATGATTTGAATTTATCGATTTTACCATCAGTTAATCGACTTGGGATGAAAATTTAAATATAACTGGGCAATGGCAAAAAAAAATGAAATGTCTGAAAGAATTTGTGATTGAGCTACAGTACCAGTAATATTTGATTGGTAGATATAGCAGCCAACGAAAATTATTAATACATCCAACATTATCAAATCTAATGCAAATGTAACCAGATTCCATTTGCGTGACTCTCAAAACCAATTTCATTCGCTGCATGAAATGTTTGTACTCCCGAAGTCTTTCAAATGCTTCAATTGCATGGCTAGTGGGGAAAGAAGCTTGGTCCATGACAAGAATTACTAATTTCTTCAAACTTAACACCCATCTTAGCTGCATTTAGCAATTTAACTATTCAAACATTGGGTATTTTTGTGTTTCACAATTTTTTCATTATCCTTTAGTTTATATTGATACCCACTTGTTCTTGGGATGCACTAGCAACGGGGTTGAGGGGGGAGGCTATAACAAAAAGGGCAAGTGATGCTATAATACCCTATTTACTGATAATCTGGATGGAAGAAAGCAAAATTTCAATGCTAACAGGCTTTCAGTTGTTCTCATGTCCATTAGTCAATTTAGTTTGCAGTTCAAGTTGATACACAGATTTGCTGATATGTTGCGGACTTTTCCACTGCAGTGAACAAGCTATTTTATATAGGAATCCAACGTGCTAGGTCTTTTTGTACAGTACCTGCATTAGACTATACAGGAACGACTAATAATCATGTTAACGATTCAGCTTGATTCAATGTATTAATATTCATTCTGTTCCTAAAACTTACAAACTGCCTGGAATGTTGCGAACTACCATAGTTGCATCAAAATCCAACTCCGCCTATAGTTTACCATCACAAAAATTTGCTCTTTGCCCTCCCCAAGGTTTATTGTTTACATGCAGGATTTGCTACAACAGCCTAAAACATTTTGATACGGTAAATTCTAATTTTGTTTCAACTGAATAATATGTGTATCCCGGATGCTAAACTGGGAGATCAATATAATTTTTTAGACATACCAGTTTTATGCACTATTGAAGTTTTTTGAATTTGAATCTCTTGCTGCCACTCTCCTGCCAATTGCAATAGCTGCAGAGAAGAATAACTTGCCAACTGACTGTTTTAGAAATCTTCACCAATAGTAATACTACCTTTTGGCAAAAAAAGTAGTTCTACTTGAAATATCTCCAGCCTTTGGCAGTTTATTCAAAATGCTCTCAATCAGTTAAAGAACTTGAAAACTTTTGTGCAAAAACTTCCATAGTCCTTATGCGCCACTCAGGATACAATAGGATTTAATTTTTATACTGGAGAGGAAAGCCGGGAATATTGCTCAACCATTCTGTACATACTAAGATGAGGGCCTGGGTCATATTTGGTAGTCTGAGCAGTTTCATGAGCATTCTTCGGTAATATAGCTCGACGAGTACAAACCTGAAGGGAACAATTTTATGGCAGTCTAGTTTATTTGCGGGTTCATAAACTTTCATTAGGAAGGATTGATTGATTTTGAAAGATTAAATCACATTCTGAGGAGATTCGTGAGTGGGTGATATATTCCTAAATCTCTGGTCCAAACAGTCCAAAAGTCAGCAAATAATGGTTCAAAAGTTCATACAAGGGCAAAAAACGAATTGAGGGCATGGAATTAGTTATATAGTTGAACAAAACGTCAGAGGAAATGAAAAATGTTACATTGTCCTCGACCGTTATAAATATGATAAAACGACAATAAAACATGCCGGAATTCAAAATATTCTGTAAACAAGGCTATGACATGACCTATAGGGAGCCAAGTACGGTACTGAAATTTATAAGACACCAAAACTTTCAAAATTGATTCAATAAACTTCAACTTTATTAAATACTACAAAATACTACTTTGTACTTCATCTCATGTAATAACCTTAAATATCAATTACTGAACTATTTTTTCTGTATAGTATCATAATATAGAGCAGCATATAGTAGATAAAAAAGGCGATTGTTGGCAATGTTGAAAGATATTTAAACAATGACATATTGTGAATTAACATTCTATTTTCTGTATTAACCTGAAATATGTACCATTATCGTAATTCTTTCTAAGGTTGCAAATGTCGTTTTAAAATAGCCATAGAGTCCGCCCGTCCTTTCTAATATTTGATGCTTCTGACTCTAGTATGAAAAAAGGATGTTCACCTGTCAACATCTTGGCCTAATTAATATTTATTTAATTGATATTTATTTTTCAAAGAAAGATGGTATGCTAGGAACAAAGTTGTGTGTTGTTCCATTAAATTTGTTTAGCAATTATCTGCTATCAAAAAGCCATGCTAGTATGGCCTTTTGAAAAGCCTTAAGCGAGTCCTGATTAAAATACCAGTTACACCTTAAGAAATCCCTCCCCTCTCTTCCCTAGTGGGAGAATTTTTATTTCATGACATTCAAACAGTTTACATAAAGTGTACATCATACAAGTACTTTTGTCCGTACTTGAAGTGATATTGGACAACCTGTAACCACTTTAGGCGGTTTTCAGCAAAAAATCCCGGTATAGCGGCAATCTGGAGATTAACTCAAAGTATATTGGACAACTCTACACCCGATACTTACTGTTACACCAGAATGTCGCCCAGAACTACTAACATTCTTAGCACACGAGAGAAGGAACATAGGTCGATATATTTTATGAATAGCATGACTCTGATTCCAAAAACTTCATGATTCAACTCCAGAGCATTGGTTTCTTCTCTAGTGCGTATATGGAGAAGATGTAACCTACTAATAAATTATTCCAGTAAAAATTGAAAAAAAAAATACTACACACATTTGAAAGTGAAGTATATGGCACAAAAAATAAACCCGTGCCTAAACCCTTGTGTTTAATATCAATATGGATAGAAAAAAAACCTTCGCGTTACGAAGACAAGTGTCTTGACAAACAAACTTATTATGAAAATAGTGAAGTACTATAAAATGGAAAATGTTAAACATCTTCATCACCCTAAACCTTTCTAAACAGTAAAAGTATCCGTATTTCAACTACGGCTTGGATGCTGAATATTAATATATATATATCAGTAAGGTTTATAAGAGGTGAGGGCGTATAATTCAAATGTGTGTTTTCTGCAATGATAGCAGGAGAGAATAGCACAAAGACATGTATCACAGCATTCTATAAGCGGAAAAAATCATCTAAAGCTTATGTGGGATACTGATAAACTACTCCCTTGTTTCTATTCGGATCTGTCCCACTGATCAGTTGCTTAGCTATGAATTAGCCTATGATATTTAAAGCTAAGGTTGCCAGACACTAAATTCGGGAAAGTAATTTTGATATAAATTTCAGTTGGCTACACGGAAGTGATAAGAAATTCTCTAGTGATGTCCTGGTAGTATTATTGTGCCTTCCTCCAGGATTTTAATAGGAGAAACTTGAAGGGTGCTCTGTGCTATTATTATTCGTTCAGATTTAATAAGCTTGAATAAATGTCATTACCCATTCAAATTTCAAACTGATGCTTATTGGTTTTCACACTAGTAAAATATCGCAATGTAAACTTTTCCTACATCTGTTGCTACGAGGTATCTAAGGAGCATCTAAAAGGAACCATTTATATTGTAAAGAGCTACTGACAAAGGTAGTAGTAGCATCTCCACACTTAGAACTTAGATTCCTAATAAAGCTGAAAGTGTAGTGAGTGGTATTTGCCCCTTCAAATGTTAAAGCGATATACCACCTCTTAACTATCAATTCTCTAGTAATAAGTCCTTAAAAAATTATTGCGCTTTATAACATTTCTTGAACTAAACAGAACTTACGGTACAATAATATATTTCTGCTGAAGACTTACTTTCCCAAGTTTACAGTGCATGATATCACATATACACATTGATGTAATAAAAACATAAATAAATTATCCTGGTATGGATAGGGATGGGCAATTCAGAATACTTTGGAATTCCAGAATACTGGGAACAAATCCAGAATATTGAGTCCTCTTCCTAAACTTCTTATATCATAGTGAACATAATCAACAACAAAATGTGCAATTGAACACAAAAAAACAGGGTTTTATAGATCGACAAGGTAGCACGAAATGGAAAATTATGTTTCAATTTTGGTGATATAGGAGAAATGTTTTGATCAAGCAAGAGTGATTTTGACGGTTCCCCCGCTATCTTACAAAGTATACCATTAGAATCGAATCCTAATATTCCTATGAAATTGAAGTTTTGGATTCAGATGATTTACTTTTCTGAATCCTTCTGAAAAGATATTCTGGAATGTCCATCCTTAGTATGATAATGGGAAATTTAGAACAAATGTGGTGTGATAAATATTAATATTTACTTTTACTATCCTCGAAGACTCAGACTGACCGGCCTGTACAGACTGGTGATGAATTGAGGTAATGTAGCTATGTCAGCTAAAGTTTTTTTTTTCAACTTTCCTATAAATTTTCAGGGTATCATAAATTAAAATGTTCCATTTTTGTATTTAGATGAAATCGCGGAATTATGAAAAAGTAGAAAAACTATTTCAGAGATGTTTAATGAGAGTGCTAAATATTGATTTATGGAAATGTTATATCAGTTATGTTAAAGAAACTAAAAGTGGATTGTCCTCATACAGGTTAGTAAATATGGATTTATTGCTTGTTAATATATTTCGGAAATTTATGTTTCTTAATGTATTAGTAGTGTATTTTATTATTATTTTGAAGTTATCAAATTCATGGATCCATATTAAATTTAGCAAAGAACAATTCAGGAATATCATTTAAAATTTGGTATCAGCAAAACTTAATTAAATCACAGTTAAACATTCGAAATGGACTGTCATAATGACCCACCATCTCTCTGGATGCTTATTGATTTAAGTATTGATTTCAGCAAGCCTAAAACTATCATCTTTTAACTCTAATTTATAAAAGGCGTCAATTCAATAAATTCATTTGCATCAACGGACGGTGGTTTATATTCGCGAATTAGTATAGACCATATTGTATATTATATATTTCAGAGAGAAGATGTCTCAAGCTTATGATTTTGCAATTGACAAGATTGGTATGGACATCATGTCGTTCCAACTATGGGCAGATTATGTCAGTTTCCTGAAATCTGTGTAAGAAAATTGAAGCTAAAGCTAAAGATCCCAACATCGTTCTCCTAAATAAGATATTTTTAAATGCACCTATTTTTCTATTGTTCCTTTTTCACTATTGTTCTATTGTATGTTCTAGTTTTAAGAAAGCCAGTTCTTTTTTACATGCTTTGTATGTACGAGATTGAGTTGGGGGTATGGGAAAGGCTAGGAAATGTTTTTTCAACACTTTTGTTCTATTTCATTTGAGTCATATGTCTAGTTTCACTCAAAATTTGGTGCTTGTTTAACTAAAACTGCAGAAGCTGACTTATTATGTGCAGAGGTTCATGATAGATGATACAATTTTATTGATTGTTTTCCTGAATGTATGAGGTAATTTATTCATCAGGCTTGAGTTTCATCAGTCGTTTGCTTTGGTATTGTACTCCTTTATTCAGCAAGTGTGAGTTTTGCTTTGCAAGCCTGCTTACATTTGGTGGAAGTATAGCATGCCTGATAACAGTGAATACAGTTTGTTCTTTTGTTTCATATCGTACGATCCTACTATACGTAATATTGTCTGTCAAGCAACTTACAGATGAACTGAGCGTTTTTTTCAGGCATAATTGCTGATGGATCACTCTGCTTAGCCAAGATTTATTTCCGGTACATGTTTCTCTAAAAGAAATTTAGATAGGACAGTTATTAGACTAGCAACCTAAGCATTTCTTTTTGTGGTTAAAAATTTCTGATTTTTGATAAAATTTTGTAACTTAGGGAAGCTGTTGGCTCTTATGCGGAAAACCAGAGAATAACTGCAGTACGTCGAGTATACCAGAGAGGATGTGTTAATCCAATGCTTAATATCGAACAGTTGTGGAGAGAATACAATGCATATGAACAGGTGGGAATTTGTTACTGTTTGATAATGTCTGATTTGATATTTTAGTCCATCTTTTGAAACGGTTGCCTTATTCATTCCTATTCAGTACTTTAGGCCTTAGGGGATGCTTTTTGAAAGAGTTCCCCTAATCTTGTTTCGAGCAAATTTCTATATGAAGAAACGTTTATATTGAGCCCTGATCTCGAGTCGCACCATGTCCACCGGTGTTTAGAAAAATGTGGCGAGTCTGTTGACTATATAATATGTTTAAATAAATGTTTAATTTAATCATTACATGATGGGGCGTTTAGAAAGTAATATATGACTGAATATGGTTGCAAATTCATTCAGTTCAAATAAAAAGGTTTAATGATAATTTTGCAGAGCATTAACCCAATCATTGCTAAGAAAATGGTCGATGATCGGACGCGTGAATATATAAATGCAAGAAGAGTATCGAAAGAACTTGAAGCAATGACCAGGGGACTTCAGAGAAACAACCCAGCTACGCCTCCAAACCCAGCTAACCCTGAGGAAATGAAGCAGGTATTACTGCTCTTTGACAGTAATTTTTGGGGCAAATTAAAGTAAAGCAATTAGATCAACTTGTTTGGTAAATTATAGATAGATAGATTTTATTGATGGGACAGAAAAATTTCTGGGTTTAATCGATTTACTGTCCGTGAATATCAAAAGCACTGTGGTGCGTTACACAATTTTTTGACTGTATGCTAATGTTGGTATTGTTTTTGTTATTTCAAGGTTGGTTTATGGAAGAAGTACATTGAATGGGAGAAAGAAAATCCAATGAGAACCGAGGATCTCAATCTACTCACAAAACGAGGTATGTTGCTGCTAAATACTCATACACTGGTCATGAAAGTTGAAATCATGTTTTTCAATTTAATCTATTCGAAAAGAAATTTGGTAATTGAGTAGCTCATCTTGTCAGACAACTTGCCTCACAATAAAAATTACCCACCCACCAGTAGTTGTTACTTAAAAATAGCTACCTTCAGATGAATATCAAAAGAGCAATCAATATTCAATGATATATCACTTGCAGTATTACAATTTTTTATAACCACTTCTTGGAGTGGATCACTCTAACCAAGACCCTCTACCAGTAGCCACTTATAGATGGATGTGGTTAAAATTGATGGAAAGGTATGATCTTTTCCTGTTCGGCTCAGCCTACCCAAGTCATTAAACCCCGGGTTGAGTGGTGGGCATGGATTAACTAGCTGGACTCGCCGGGTCTCGAACCCGGGATTCAACCTGCGATGCCAACATGTTGTTGATTCAAACCCTTTCGAATCATTCCGAAATATTTTGATGACATAAACAATTATTTCCTAGTTATGTTTGCTTATGAACAATGTCTACTATGTCTTGGTCAACATCCTGATGTTTGGTATGAAGCATCACAATATTTGGTTTCTACAAGCAAGAAAATGAGTGAAAAAGGGGTAAGTGATTGTCACTACTTCAAATCTTTGCATATATAAAAATAATTGCAATCCTTTCTGATTTAACCTGAGCATTGATATTTTCCAATCTCAACCATAGCCTTGCATTAACTCTCTAATCGTTCGTGAGCATATCTTTAAAACATTGAAACAATAATATCTTCTATAATTTTATTCGCTAGTGTTTAAATAGCAAAACCAAAGCAGGTATGTTATTTAGGAATATGCTTAAAACTTCATTTATGTTCATTGTATGTGGCTGCTGTGGGTAAATAAATACCTGGCATTATCGCCTAAATTTCCCTGTATTAACAGGGGATATGAATGGTAATATATGATGCTTATTTTCAGGATACAAACAGTAGTAAAATACTGGCAGATGAAGCAGCATCTATGTATGAGAGAGCGACATCAAATTTAATGAAAGATAATATGTTGATACATTTTGCTTATGCTGATTTTGAAGAAGGAAGAATGAAGTTTGATAAAGTTCACAACATTTATGAAAAATTGTTGGAGTGTGTGGAAATTGATCAAACACTGGTGTGTAGAAATGCATAACTTGAATACTTGGCTAGTTTGAAATTGAATCGCATAATTTTACTGAATGGAACCCAATTTTTGAATAACTAAGAATACTGGTTGGTTTAGTACAATGAATTTGTGAAAAACAGTTAGGTCGGACTTTTCTGTCTTGTTTGGATTCTAAACAAGGGTGCAGCTAGACATGATTCACCAGAATCACACACATAGCAACAAAAATATAATATGACATCTTTCTGACGCCTTCACCGAATCCAATATGGAAGTGATAGGATAACTCTTTCTCTCTTTCCTGCGTCTTAATATTGGATTTGGTTCACATCCATCAGATAAGCCACCTAAACCTGGCGATTTTCTATCCTAAAATGTAACATCCATCTTGCTCTGGCATCATGTTCATCATAACATATGTTTATGGAGGAAGATATAATTTCACGAAGCAGTGAAATGGTTGAAAAAGTGCTTCATTTAATTATTTATAAATATATGCTGAATATTTTGCCAAGTGTTATATATAACATGATTATTTTCTATATTTGATAAACACTGTTTGTTGCTTTAGTCTTGGTAACTTGAGAATTCATTGGTAAATTTCTGATTTCAGACTTACATTCAATACATGAAATTTGCGCGAAGAGCTGAGGGAATAAAAGCAGCTCGACAAGTTTTCAAGAAAGCCAGAGAAGATAATAGAGTTCGATTCCACGTATATGTTGCTGCCGCTTTGATGGAATATTATTGCACCAAGGTAACACATTGAAGTACTGATACTAGGGTTCAGATTGGCAGAATGACAGCTACTCTGCTACCTACCAGAAGAAAATTCAGCAATATTTTATGATATATCTGTGGCTAGAAGAATTAAATGACTCTTTGAGTGTCTGTTGGCAGCAAAACTGTAGGAAGAGTTCAAAATTATCATTACTGCTATGAAATAGCTGTGTTAATGGTTTTAAAGCCTTTTTGTCCATTGCAAGAAAATGACACGAGTAATCCGGACCCCCCCCAAAAAAAATTTAAAAAAAGATGCTCACCCTGCTAGGTGTCTTATCCTAATTGCTGAAAGCATTGAAATTTCAAGTTGATATTGAAATATTCTATCTATTGAATAAATAACCCTTATCCATGTTATTACTATATATTACTTTATTTTCAGGAAAAACAAATTGCCTTCAAAATATTTGAACTTGGCTTAAAAAGATTCGGAGATGAACCCGATTATTTACTCGCTTATATTGACTACATGTCACATTTGAATGGTAGGTTCTATTTGCTGTTATGCACTCCAAGTTTCAGATTTTTCTCCCAAAATCAAATTTTTTCATGTTCCAAAAATCATTGTTGTATTATCTGTTATTCTGAAACTGTGAGCTACTCTATGGGATTTTACACTTATTGTGAATTATGATATTACTTGAATATCATTCAATGACTTTATCCTATTTTCGAATACGAATGAATCACTTCATTTCAGGCTCCCAGGTCCATATAAAATAAAAGTATGATGCACGTTGTCAATAGATCAATAATAATAATCATCAAATAATAGATACATTAGTATAGCGTTACATACAATCACGATAAAGAACATTTTTGTATGATTATTTTTGCATAAATTAAATCGAATTCGAACTTATATGGAACTCGCATAAAATGGACCATAAAGCTAGTCGGTTATGTTTATTAGATGCTGAGTCACAGTTTCACCATCCCGTACTCCCGTTGCCCGATGCTAAATGTCCGATACCTTCAGTCTTAATTCTTATTAATATTTGTATTATTTTTTAGAGGATAACAACACAAGGGTATTGTTTGAAAGAGTTTTAACATCTGGAAGTCTTCCACCTGATAAATCAGGGTGAGATTGATTTTAATGATATTTTTCCATATTTCAATAATCTTCAATAACAATTTTTTTGTGTCGGCTGTCCCTCTGTTAGACATGGTCAGTGTAGGGTAATGAATCCAGGTGGATTTGGATACTGAACTATTCTAATCCAATAAGCACATGGGAATGAGACAATAAAATTAAATTTCTTTTTATAATTGTATGAGTGAAGAGATTGCGGACACACGGCATCTGTTTGGTATAATATGAAGGATAAAATATGTCATTGATATCGTATTTAGGTATGTAACAATAGGAATAGTGTTATGAAACATCAAGTCCAGAATATGTATTAATGTCCATTTTTATTAACCGAATATACGACTTTAAGAAACTACAAAACAAGGCCCAAACTAATCACAATACAATAAAGATAATATTACACTCAGGATACAGACATGCCTTCGTATCGACAAAGCAGCAGACCATGATAAGCCTGACTATAATCAGTGATCACTTAGAACAATAACATCACAATGATGATAAATAATAATGAGGTGTAACACAATATCTTGCTTGGTCAGACTTAATTCTCATAAAATAACAAAGAGTAATTTTAAAACTCTTGAAAAATATTTTAAACAGGCAAATTTGGGATGAATACCTCGAATTTGAATGTAATGTTGGCGATCTATCTTCAATGTTAAAAGTCGAAAAAAGACGTTTAGAAGCATTCAAGAAGGAATATGATGGAAAAACCACGTGTCTGCTTGTTGACAGGTGGGCCCAATTACTAAATTATAATGGTCGATCTTGCATCACGGATATGTCATGTCTGCATGGCGTGACAAATCAGTTTCCAGTTCAAACAGAATTAGAAGAGTGCGCTCTAAATGCTTGGGACCACGTTCAGACAGAGTGTTTACACTATGATCGAGATGCACTTTAAAACTTGAATGGATCACTAGTATTTTATGTTATGTAGTTTTTTTCGAATATATTGACAAAATTAACTCATTAATGATAACCAAACAGTTTTGCCCAATCATTGCCCAGCTTTACTTTAGCCGGTAATATAAAATTTTATCCTCTTCAGATATCGATTCCTAGACCTCTTTCCATGCACACCGGAAGAATTGAAGAGTATAGGATACAAGGTATTTGCTGAACATAGTTTGTGTTTTTATAATACCTCAGTTTTAAAAACATTGCATGGAAATTACATTTTATACTTGTAGGGCACGTATTAGAGAAACTATCTTGTGTAACATGACCTAAGTTTTATTTTTTTTATGCAGGAACCAAGGTTGGCAGAATGTCAGCTACTCTGCTACTCAGACACCCGAAGAAAATAGATTCTATCAGAAAATTCAGCAAAATTTCATGATATACTTCTTGCTAAAAGATAAAAGTACCTTCTTTTTAGTACTAGTAGCAAACTAACATACAAAAAGTTTCAAAATCATCAATGCTGCTATGAAATAGCAGTGTTGATGGTTTTAAAGCTTTTTGGTCACTCGAAGAAAATGACATGCACTCTCTGGACTCTCTGAAGTAAAACACGATTCTGCCACGCTACTTGTAACACAGATGAATTGTTGCATAACTCTAAGATTCACTGGTGATAGCATTCCATGAAATGAAAATATTCCTTACGCTGGAAAACGTGCGTGAACAAATTTCTCAACTTATCCGAAAATACTGTTCATAAAATGTTGCCTTTAAATAAAAATAAAGCTCAATACAGCTTTTTTTTGACAGTCACATTGTAACCAGTGATGGCCAAAATCGAATATTTCACTGTTGCGAAAATGAAATATCGAATATATTTTTCTAATTCAGTCACGTTTTTGATGAAAAACCACATTCAAAACTATTTTAATAAAAAATGGTTATTATTTACAAACTCTAGAAAACCATCAGTATAGGTCACAATTTCTGTTGTTCCATGCAACAATATAATTTGGAGAGCATAAATGGACTTTTCTGTTTAATTTGTAACGATTTATGCGATAAAAGCAGAAAATTTTTGTATGCCAATATTCTGAAATATATAAAATCAAAATTTTTAATATATCGAGATGTATTGATTTCCGAATGTATTCAATCCATTTTGGTCATCCCTGATTGTAACGATAAAAATTTGCTTTATGCAGTTATGTGTCTTAGTTATGACTTGTTTATTCTTACATCTGTACTGTTTTTTTTGCTTCATTTCAAAAAATTTTGCTCTAACCTCGCCTACACAAACTGACTTGGTGGGAACCGCAAATAGCTAACCATGTATTTATATCATTTTTACCATTTACAGGATTCTAGAGCAAGACCAGTAACAGCAGGATTACCAGTTGCTGCACCATCAATATCAGAGACATCAACAAGTCAACAGAAGGAAGAAAATCGAACCGCAGATTGGTGTTGGGTTGCCAATGCCAGATCTCACTCAAATGATTCCTTATAAACCCAGAGTTAATCCACGTAGGAAATGAATTTTTTCTCCTATATATTCCAATAATGTTTTTTCAAATATCCTAAACATAATATATTTGGAATTACTGAATAAGGATGAAAAGCTAGAGGATTGAATATGCGGCACATGGGTGTTATTTGTTCATCTGCGCCTTTTGAGATTCTGACAAAACAATTCAAGCAAGATCAGTAATCATATTGGGTTGGATTACGGTTCGAAAAAGTTTATCTAAAATTGTTCGCATTTATAGTAAATTTTAGCAATACAGTATATTAGAAAAACATTAAACTTGTATAAATCTCTACACATCTTTGAAATTATTGAAACAGATATGAGGCCATTTTCACTGGATCTTTACACTTGAAATATAAGCTTTACCTGTGCTAACAAGATGATATTATACCAGTTTAGTTGAAATTTCGATCTTAAAGTTGGGTTGATGTGAACTTTTATGTTTTTTCTCTAAAAAGTTTGTTCAAAGCAAGGTTGGTGGAACTCTTTGAAGGAGATTTCCGTGAACTACGTGTGTAAAAAAATCCGCTATTGATCACAACTAAAGTTATTCCATAAATGTCATCCTTTCTGCCACAAGCTTACTGTTTTTTGTAAAGTCTTCATTGAAAATTTTAGTGCCAGGTCTTCATCCAGTACCAGGAGGAGAATACCCTGAACCTCCTGCAGCGACAGCATTGTTACGTCTCATGCCTCCTCCAAAATGTTTCAATGGACCTTTTCCTATCATTGATGATTTATTGAAAAAATTTGTCGATTGGACGCTACCGGATGGTAAGTTGCATTTTTAACCTTTCGTTCCGTTGTCTTCATTTTGAATATCTTGTATCTATGGTATTAATATAAAAAAATTTTGAGTAATGCTTGACTTGTTTTTTGTGTTATGGACATCGAGTTCCTTCATCATATGGCCGTAAAGTGGCTTAAACTTATGAGAACATACTTTGGACAAAAAAATATTTCAGTTTTACAAAAATGAAAATTCAATATACTGGGTGAAGAACAAACAGGCTTTTGTTGTGTAATGATCTTGGAGGCAATATATATAACATTATTCAAAATCATTGAATTTTACTCTTCAAACATTTTTTTCAGAAAAAGAATGGTTAAATAAAATCAATTCCACACCTGGCGAATTTGATCCTCATCGACAACTCAACGTTTCAAAAGGAACGAAACGTCCCTCATCAAACAATAATGATGATTCAGATGACGATTCTCGTGCAACCACAGGATCCAGTGGATCTGGTGCTCCACCGGCTAAAGACATTTATCGAGCAAGACAACAGAAGAGAGTGCGTTGAGTAGCTAATGAGTGAAAACTCAAACTAAGTATTACTCAATGTGAGTGAGTGTGAACGAGTGAGACGCTCTTGTTTCTCAAAATGATCACACACATTTCTGAAGGTTGACACACAAGCATTCTTGGAATAAACTAAAGATGTGTATTATAAATGATCAACTGTAAACTTGGCATTCTTGTGACTTCATTGCCATTGAGATAAAAAAAAAACAAATATGTTAGTTTTAACTTGCCATTGGTGACTCTTTTGACGAACTAGTTGTTTGATTAAATGCGAGCAAACGACACATTGAGCATGCGAACGATAAACATAAAAAACAGCTAACCAGCAAAACAGGCCCAACTAATTTTTACAATTCAATAAAATGACAACTGTTCTAGTTGTATCAAACTGTTAATATAAACTTGATTCGATATTTGATTGATTGGGTGGAAACCCCAATTGTAGCGATTTTTCTGAAGTTATTCATAGACACGATCACACTATGGTCTTGACTGAAAATACTGAATGCTGAACATGGCTCAAACTGAATCCAGGACTGTGAATACAAAATTCACCCTTTTTCTATTTTTTCTGTGTCAAAATTTCAAGAAGTTTTTTTAGTTTTATTTCTATCGAGTGTTTTTTGCTTAGGCATTGTTGTCTTCAATATAAGCAGCTCTAAGTGCTAGAATAGTTTCTGGAAAGGTTCTCGGAGATATGAACGACTGGTCACCTACGAATGATGCTTGGTTTTTGTAATGTGATTTTGAGCTTTTTGAAAAGAGTAATACTCTGAGATAGGATTCTTCTTGCAGTATCTAAAAAATTCAATATACAAATGGAATAATGTTTCAACATTTCAGGTAAACGAAGGTGCTGATATTTGACTGTATTTTGGCCATTTTGCAGCAAAATCATGAATTTTATGGCATGAAATTTGGCATAAATCATTATTTCACTGCAAAATAAATCTATTTAATTCAATAAATTATAAATAAATCAAAATCAAATAATTTAACGAAAATATTCGTAATCATAATTCCGGATCATGCAAATATCTGGGTAAGGCCACCTCTACCCTCAAATGTTCTGCACAATCCATACGTGCAGTGCTTCTTTTTTTTCAGTTTTTTTCAGAGTGTACAGCAATCATATTGTGGATATTGTTATGAACTAATGTAGATTTATTTACATCGACAGACCAAACACCCATAATCAAGAATTGTATGCAAAAATGAAGTATTTTCATTTATTTCGACCTTCTTGTCAGAAGATTTATGTTAACGGTGCTATTTTCCATTGGAATTTTGCTTTAAAAAGTTCTTATTTTTATTTATAGCCCTATTTGAGTGGATCATCCTGAGCAAAGCCCTGTGCCGACGCCCAGTTTTTTCGTTTGAAACATATTTTCCAGTTCGAACTTGACTGCCCAGGTTGTTAGACCTTGGGTTGAGTAGTAGGCATAGTATAAGCTGCACATGGTGGGACGCGAATCGGTAATTTTCAACTTCTGCTACCAACATGATAACCACTAAGCCTTTGTGGCATCACGCTCATTAATTTCTTCAGGATATTTAACATTTTCATTTCGTTTTGTCATGCAATTCCAACAATGCAGAAAATTGGTTTGTTGCTGTATTAACTGTTATCAAATCAGCAATCCCACTGATGAATCGTCTTTCCAATCCGAAATTTTATTTTGTCAAGAATGTCTCGTGGGCACCATCCACAAATAAAGCATACTCCACAAAACATGCATTGGCAACATTTTTTCTGATAACGTCGATGAATGCAAAATGATAAAACGTGTGCGAATAACTTTTACTTTTGCTGCTATTGTGAAATAAATGTTGTCTTTCATTTGTACATATAGGTACTTCTATTTCGGCGGAGGTTTTTAATGCAATAAAACTGTCTTTTACAACAAAAAAAAATGTAGTAGGGTTGTGTGGATCTGGTGTTCTTGCCTATTTTCATCCTTCCAGCTAATCCGATGCAAAGCTGGAAGGGGTGGATAATTTTACCATCACCCATAGCGGTTTAATTTTGTTAGGATGCTTGTCGTTTTGGTGTGGTATTCTGATTTTATACTCTTTAATGGGTCTGTCCTAGTGACTACCAGACTTTGATAGAATTTGTCTTGGGCGCCACTACCCAGGGTGTAATACCTTGGGTGGGCTAAGCCGAACAGGAAAGGATATCCTTCCAGCAATTCTAACCGTGGCCGCCTGTACAGGACCTTGGGCGGGTGGAAGAAGTGGCTTAGAAAAGCCTGTCCACTGACCATTGCGGCATCGACCTCATTAATTTCTTGTGGATATGTTCAAATTTTCATCTCGTTTAGTCAGGTATTTGCAACAATGCATATTGTCGTTTTGAAGTGCGCTCACGATACTGTTTTAAGTAGGCCTGTCTGAGTGACTCCCAGCCTGTGATAGAATCCATTTAAATATGGGAAAAATAACTTTAGCTTTCATCCACTATATTGCTTTGGGATCCGATCAGGAACTCGTTGATCACCGATATAGAAAAAATGTCCGATCACTAATTTTTACATCTTATGTCACCTGGTGCTTGGCCAAACCAAATCATTTGGATTGGGTTGTGGACGCTTAAATTTGATGAAAATCGAGAATCTTTTTGTTGTACACCGTGATTCAAAAACGTCTGACGTGGTGATCCTTCGATCTCACATCTCCGGTTGATGAGAAATGGTTTTGAATTTCTCTATTGGTCAAGCAAAGGACATATCTGATGTTCGAGGACCAGCCTCCATTTGCTGAAACCACTGTTCATCTCTATCAAACCCCTGTCGCTTCCCAGGGATGCCTTGAACATTTTCAGTACTGACAATTGTTACTCTGTGCTCACCGTTTGAGAACCGCTGTTCATCTCTGACAAAACCTCTGCGCTTCCCAAGAAGAATGTCCTGAACTCTTTCGCTACTGGCACTTATCGCCCTGTGGCCACTGCTTGAGCCTGCGCATTTCATCATACTCGGAGGAATAAAATGCCATGTTTTGGAAATGGCTACCCATGTTGAGTATAGTGATCTCTGTGATAATATAGTACAGCTGGGGTTTAGCTTGGCTAAGAAAAATAATTGTGACTGGTCTCATGAGCCAGAGGTGTGAAGTTGAATGGACACCTCATATCTGGTTTGTCCATTCTGCATTCTTGTGCGTGCTTGCTCATTCCTATATTCCAATTCAATAGCCTGCAGCCAGGGCGTGGGAATTATTACCGAGGAATATTCATCCATGAACTTATCAGCGTTTTTTCTGATTTTATTTATTACGCCCGGTCGAATACATTTGACTCAAGGGTACTTTAAGAACATTCTTGGAGAAGCGGAAGCGAGGGAGCACGAACTTTCGAATTTCTGCCGCAGCGACTTTTATCAAGCCTGTCATGAATAGTGGCCATAGGACATCTGACTCTGAGACGGATGGTTGGCAAAATTTAATTTCTGTTCCGATGGTATTCCATATACTTAGCATCGGACGCAAATATTGAGAAATATATTAAATGCCCTGTAATCGTATTTCGCCAGAAAAAGCAATCGAAAATAGCATGCATCATCCTTTCCAAACCATAAAATATGTTTTCTCAATCATGGATCAAAAAATCATTAAAGCCTCAGTAGCGCGAACTTCAGTGACATACGCTTACGTCGATTGCTGGAGACAACAAAACCAAACTCACGTTAGTCATGATAGTATCAGACGTTGTTTATTCCGACATTGAGAACAATGCAATATAAATCAGCAGTAATAAATAAATTAATACATAAAGAGCAACTATATGCAACTTGGTTAATAGGAATCACAGACAGGACAAAACATTACAAAAATTAAAATAACGCAAAAAAGGAGATAAGAAATATGTTGTTTCGTGATTTTATAATCTTTCGTTAACCCAAAAGTGTATTCCCAAGTGTTGGTCATTGCTGGACTACCTGCCCTCAAGGTTGCGTTCTACTAATGTATAATATTGATCTACTACTTTTTTGAGTCCTGCATAATTAGTTTGAAGCTTTTCAGTAAATTTCATTTGTTCAACCTTAAACACGAGATATCACTGGCAACTCGGGGTCCGGGTGTCACTTTAAATGTATAGTTAGTAAATGGTATATTGTATTTACTCCGGAAAGGGTGATACTGATATACTTGGATAAATAACATCCTAAAATATTTTTTGTTGAACATGGACCACTAATGGCCGCCGAGGCGCGATCCATTTTTAGTCCATGATAGACAAAAAACTTCGGATATTTAAATTGAAAACTTAAGTTAGCGTGGTTTGCCGATCAATTTTTCTCCACCCATAATTGAACACGTTTAAAAAGAAATTCGACGGAAAGTTGTTTAAAATAAAAAGAAAAATACAGGGTTGAAATGAAAAATAAAAGTAACATAGCTTTATATGTAAAGATAAAATACAAGATCACAGTAGAATAAAAGTAATATCATAACGTAAGCTTGAAACATAAAATTTTGTTATTATGACTACGTCAAAGTTCAAAATAGATAGAAGTTGCTTTCGTTTTGTTTTCAACTTTCACTAAGTATCAGAGCTCTGAGAAATTCCGGTGTTCTGAAATGGAGTAAAATGTATAAATCTCGTGTATTACAGATTTTATTTAAATTATTTAACATGACGTGACAACGTGACATTGTCATTTTTTTATTTCATTACATGTCTTTGTTTCTAACGTTGGTAATTTATGCGTTGTTTTTCAAAAACACTAAATGACGAATATTAGTTGTATACATTAGCCTATTTAGGGGGCATGGTGTCATGTCTTCCCATCCCTCGCGGACCGAAAATGGCTTCGTATGTACCATGAAACGTAGAAAATCTGAATTTTATCTCGCGCCGCACTTATTACTCTCATTTCTCTCATTTTATGTCATGAAATCTCATTTTTCAAAAATTATTCGCGAACTTGTTGGGATTTTTCGGATGTTTTATTTTAAAAAATAAATTACAGCAATTATGACGTCATGATTTCAATTAGAATTCTTTTTTAAGTTTGCCCTTCTCCAAATTCCAAAAGTTCAAAAATGAGATTTTTCCCAAAACAAGTTGAAGCATTGCTAAAACTGATGTTTTCACGCAGAAGACAGACCAGATTAAAAATATTGAGAACTCACAAACGTATGTCAAATTCCGCATTGTTAATGCAAAAAATAAATATTTCTTGAAGCATTAAATTAAACCAATGGAGTGAATTCAAATTTATCACAAAAGTCTCACCTTAATGTTCTATCAAAATAATCGCCAATAATATCTTTTTCAAATTCTCGTTTCACTGCCTCTGCTTTTAGTCTTGCTAAAACACCGGCCCTGTTCAAAGTACAGAATTCAATGAATATTGCTCGTCCTAACGTAATTATAATTATCATTTTTTGTTGAGTTCAGATCATCATCATCACAGATCACATCATCAGTTGGCAAATTGAATCTTGGCATTATTTGGCAACTGATACTGATCTTATATATGGGGGAAATTTTCTGACCGAGTGTTAAATAGGGATCGCGCTACACCGTCAGGGTGCGGTCCACCAACAACCCATATTCGGCATAATTCTCAACAACACGGCGATTTTGAACTTTAGAAATATACAATTACTGCAGAATGAAGGGTGAATTTATTGATATTTTGTCACAATGATTTTAACCAAAGCAGAACTGGCATTATAGCATGTTTCGTTTAATCTTGGCCGCTGACATAATGAATTTTCAGATAAAAAATCTGACTGTTTGTACAAATTAAATATTTGATCCTGAATCGAAATTAAATCAGGTGGATCATCAATTTGCTGAACAACAGATAATTTGAAACTTAAATTCATACATTTGTTGAGCCAGTTATATGTGCATGCCATACAAACAGAATAAAATAAACATAGAATAAAAACTCGCACGATCAGCTCCTTCAACTTTTCTTTTACCGCACACAAGCTACTTAGAATCAAATCGGTTTATTACTCTGAATTTCATGCTGCGTATTCTTAACTACACAGTTAATTACCGGCTTGTGTATGCACCTTCTGCATGTCTTCTCACGCGACCTCCTTCTCTCTCTTGTTCAGCTTCTCTCGGAAGTACGTTGAGCATTTTTAGATTCTCCAACGCATCACTCACTCGTCCGTTTTGATCTCGTTGTTTTTGACGTAACATTTCGACCAATCCTGTCAATGGTGTGTCGTCTGAAATTCTGTTATAGGGGGAAATTTCAAATTTATTAGGTGCGGCATGCAAGTTGTCATTGCAAAAGAGTTATTGCCAATCATTGAATTGTTACATTTCACAGGATCAGGCGCGATGGTCTAAAGTTTTTGACGCGTTGTTATCACAGGTTGGAGATATCGGGGTTGAATCTCGATGAATCCGGTTCATCAACTCATTGCCACTACTCCTAGGGTGTAACAATTTTGGAAAATTGCGATATATTTTTGAGAATAAGTCTATAAACAAGTAATTCTTCGTATTGTGAGGTCACAGGATTTCCCAAATTGGCGTCATTTTTATTGACTTTTCAAAATCGATTTTAATAATGCAAAAGCGAACAACTAAACAAAAGCCAATAAGAAATTTAGAAGTTGGAAATAGAGTTCAAGTTCGTGATTATAGAAAGTCTAAACAAGAAATGGATTCTTTCCTGTAACATATCGTGTGAAATGGTGAAATACTGGAAAAGACACATTGATCAAATTTTGGATATGTCTAAATCCAACTTGCATGAATCACATGATATATTTTGATGATGATATATCTAAACTTAGGAAATGATGAAAAAT
This sequence comes from Styela plicata, assembly GCA_963675895.2. Classification (NCBI taxonomy): domain Eukaryota; kingdom Metazoa; phylum Chordata; class Ascidiacea; order Stolidobranchia; family Styelidae; genus Styela; species Styela plicata. Next base: position 12,885,439 of record OZ023142.1, on the reverse strand, counting down.
AAGCCTACCGAAAAATATTTAATGATATAAAGTTTCGAAACACACATATTTTCCCAGTCGAAAAATACGGTAGATGATATACCACGTCTAGGCTGTGTAATAAATTAATGACTATGACTGGGTCAATCATGGGTAAATCATTACGAATTGTAATTTGAAACAAATAAATTTCTGGAATCGGGTCGAATCACGAATTCCATCTAAATAGCAAATGTCACATCTTTACCCCCTGTAATTGGTCCCATGTTATCAAAATCAACGAAGTATATCCACGGATTATTTTAAAATGACGTTAACAAATTGTTAGAGGCAAAATTGAAAATATTTTGCTTATATTTTGCCTGAAAAAATTCCGTTTCATTTATTTATATGAAACACGACTGATTCGTAACTGTGCTTCAAACCGATTCGAATGATAAAATTGAATTTCCCAGCTCCGTCAGATTTCTATGCTCAATAAAACACGCCATTTTTAAAGAGCTTCTTGAGAAAAACTTAAATGTTTTTTAGCACAGTTACACTCCGACTTTTGCTTTGCAAATACCATTCATATAATTTTAAATACTAATAAATGGCGTCCTTTATATCAACCTTTGAGCGGAACACGTGTATGTCTGCAAGAATGACATAATGACCATCACGGCATTTTGATTATACCTAATTTACCTATTTAGAAAGTCGATTTTGTCAAGCATGAGTCACTGATAGACCGTGCCTCAACGGCACGATCCATCAGTAGCTCATGCTTGGCAAAATTTTCCAGTTCTGTTCTGCCAAATGTGATGCAATTGAAGATATATTTTCTAATTAATCAAGCCATATACCTTCTTTTTCCCATGATCATTTGCAAGAATTTGTTTCTGGCTTTCATCAATCGTAATCTTTCTAATCTACCGTGCATGTCCATCGCCATTGCATCACTATATCTCTTTTGTGGTGATTGTGGATTTTGTGGGTCAGGATAATCATCGAAAAAATCACCCATGTCTGAAAATCTAAAACAAATAAAAAAGACTTTCAATGAAACCTTTTTTATCCAAAATATTGAAAGAAAAGATTTTGATGAAAAGTTAGAATTATTGAGAAATACACAAGAAATAGATTTTTTGTGATTTGAAAAGCATCGACCAGTTTTAACCGATTCTCTATGAATTAACAGTACAAGCCAACGCCGATACATTGATATACTTTTTAATAATAATTGAATTTAATTGTTGTAGAGTTGTTGATTTTAAAATTGCACTAAGGTATTCCATGCCATTTTACGGCTGACGGAATGCAAACAAAAAGTTACAGATGGTTTTTATCATCGTCCAGGGGCAGGTACAACTTACTCCATTTTGTTACGGAGTTTCCGTTTTGTTTGAAGTGATATCTGCTAAAAGTGCAATTAGTACTACATTTTGTAGCAGGTCTTTGTGAATTAAAAATAGAAAATTAGTCTTGATACAAATCATTTCGAACGCTGAAATCGAACACAACATTTCAGATAAATGTGCACTTACATTGCGAATGCAAGCTACTACATTACATATGTGTGGGTAAACAAAACAATATTAGTGATTAAATTTTAATATATGTTATATCAAATGACATATTGATTTATGTATATACACATGAATTACCCATGAACGTATAACTATTTCATTGAATAGTTATCGTTGTTGATCGAACACAACCAAATCAATTTGAAATGATGTCGTTTGCACATTATCTCATTCAGGTTGTCCAATTTTGTATAAATAATTAATTTTAGGACTTTCGTTTAATCACTTTTGCCTAATGTTTGCACGTTATACTTTCGTGTAAACTTCCATTAAATGGACCATGTATGGTAATCAATTACAGAACAGTTTTCCTACAATATAGCCCAAACACAAATTTTCCTTTATCAAGAACGAGTCACAGATGTGTGTCTCATTCTCAACAAAACATGGTCAAAGCAAAACTTTTCTGGATGGTTTTAGATAGTTTCAAATAAATAAAGGTATGTCGAAGTAAATATCTCTCTTCATCATGCGCTCTCGTTCGAAAACTACGTTATTTGTATCGGCAGGATTGAACTAATTTTTTAAATATTATTGACAAATTATCGACTATGGGATGTCAAAAAAATATTCCCCAACTCGGTTTTGTTAAGAAAGAGTCACTGAATGACCCCACCCCTCCTCTAAATAGTCGTACCAGGCGAGTGGGAGGAAGCCAAACGTTGAAAATGACTCCACCATCGCCCAGGGCAGATGTCTCTCATTGTCTCTCATTGTTTAAGATATTTTTCACTTACATTTTAGCACATATTGTAGTAGCTCTTTTGTAAACAATTGGCCGTTAAAGGGTTCCTTCCTATATGTTATATTATATATATATATTACATATATGTATGTTTGTTTTTCAGCTACAATTGCTTTGTTGATTGATTTTCGATTACGTAATCATATGACGTTATTCTTTTAAAAAAATAATAAATTGATTTTAATTTAAAATAAGAATTCTATTTGATTTTGAAACTGCAAATTAGGTATCTGAAAATATCTCGAACTATATATCATTATCAATCATATTATAGAAATATTCAATATATGACATCGAATTGAAACCATAGAAGGCGTCTAAAGGTTTGGTTCATAAAGTGACTCGTCGAGAACGCAGGGCAAATTATTAAAAAAAAACTGATACATTTGCATTTTCCCGTTTTTGCACTAATTTATCATAACGTTATAGTCAATCACTTTTTACATTGTAATACTTGTTAAAATATTTTCTTGAAAATTCTAATCAGAATGTTTTTATGTTTTTGTCAAGCATGCGTCACAGATGGACAGCGTCTCGACGGCGCTATCCATCAGTGACTCATACTCAACAAAATGGACTTTGACAAAAAAAATTCTGATTAGAACAGGGTGATTTAACGCAAATTGCAAAAAATCGATTTCCGGATTTTTATATTCCAAGTCAGACGCATTTACTCAGTCTGACGGATAACGTTAATGTTGCGAATTACCCTGATCTAATGCCATGCAGATTCAGTGGTCCGAAAAAACGATCGGACTCAATTTCTACATAATATAAAAGCAGAAGTTAAGTTTTGATTTAAATTATTTCCCTGATTATCGCTTTCATCCAACCAGAAATATATTGAACAAACAGGTTTTTTTATTTTGGAGTTGGATTTAATGTGAGTATTCTCTCTTTTTCCTCAAAAAACATTTTGAGCATCTATATTGTTCTTAAAAGACGATATTAAGATAGAATCAGTCAGTCCACTACCTCTCCCATCAATTAAAAAAAAATTGAGCAAAAGCAAACTTACTCGTAATCGTAATTATCGGGAAAATCTAATTCTCCATCGTAACTTCGTTTATTTTTCAAATTTATTTCACTCAAAACTGGCATACGTTGTTGTTGAGCTGCCGGGAAATGTGTGTTTGAAACTGGTATCGGAACACTGTAAAATATTGAATTTATATTAGTTTAGAAATAGAATTTGGTGTCATTTGGTAAACCATCGGATGAATTGTCCATCTTGACTCGAAAGTTTTTTGCTAAGCATGTTTAGGAAATTTTTTACTGAATTTAAGTCCTGTAATAATTAAACAATTTGTAGTTTTTTTGCAGAATGAAACGATTTTGCTTGTATCCGCTGGAATGTAAAATGGACACAACTCTAACTTAGCGCATTCTAATGAACTTGTTTAAAGCATTTTAACAGGATATGGGAAACTTTGATTACTTCGAAATATTGTGAAACAATTCTCAAATTTTACATCATGTTTTCATATGGAAAAAATATTATTAAAGTTCTTTATGAATAAATTTACCTTAGTGATGTTGATATAGCTTCTATAGTCAGCAAAAAGAACGGTAAAAACATTCGATATTTTGTCATTTTCCCAAGAAATAGATGTGTTGAAATTAAGATTGAACGGTTAAATTTCTGCACTAGATATAGGTTTTTATAATATATTCTGAATTGCAGAAAAATATTTATATAGAAAACAAATAATAAGACAAAAAGCATTGCAATTTCTGATAAAAAAGAAATATGAAGTAGAATGAAAATACAATACAAATAAAATAAGGTAATATATTTTAGATACAAGATTTTTGTTATAGTTTTTTGGAAAGTTGCAATCATACACACAAAAACACATATTATTTTATTAGCTCGCTATATACATTAAAACAATATTTCACTTTTTAAAATAGGTCACAGCTAGTTTTCAGTACGGAAAAGCTTTTCAAGCAGAAGTAAGAAATTTTCTTCCTTCATTGAAATCAATTCGAAGTGAAAATTCTGTAATCATACTTGGTTATCAATAAAATGCAGTTATTATGTAAATGATGGCATTAAAAAAACTACAATAAAGCATAGATCACAACCTTTTAATAAAAATTATAGAAGGTGCTAGTTGATTAAAAAAACGATTTGACTCAAATCTGATTTCAAACTTTAAAAAAAAAGTTAGAATGCATTCTTACTGCTTCTCCAACATCCATAGTACTCAAAATCCGAAAGTTCGTTGTTGCTACATAGAGGAATATTGAGATACATGACATCCAATAAGAAATTGAAATTATACATTATATTGTCAACGCCACCGACGTTTTTCAACTCTGCGGCGCAATCCATCAGTGACATATACTTGACAGAATCTATCACGAACACATTTTACTCATTCTAATACACAAACGGCATCGAACGTTTACCGGTTACAACTGATTTGTCATTGACCAGATGTCCCTTTTTATACACCTATAAAGCATTCTCTCATTTTTTTCTACCCCGAAAAAGTATCTCAGAAAAAAATCACCCGGAATAATATAGAATTTAGGGATTTATTTGCATATGCGCGGAATGCGATGTTTCAACGGAACGTTTCCATTTGCTGGAAGCTCTGGGTCCGTCAACCTAATCAAAATATTTCGTGCACACATGCTATTGTTATGCATGAGTCACTGATGGATCGCGCCGACAAGGCGCGGTTCGTCTGTGTCTCATGCTTGACAAAAAAATTTCTGAGTATGACTGAAGAATCGAATTAGAAAAAACTGCAACAATTATTTCAAGTCTGAAGTATAGGTACGTTGCAAATGATCATATTTTAAACCTTTTAATCGATCGTAGAACTGCAAATTACGCCAAGAAAACATTAGACTTTTACGATCACATTTTTAGTTAACTCGTAATATTTATAGGCGTTTTTGTGAGGTATCGTAGAACATTTTTCCTATTTGCTTTATATTAAATGCAAATTCGATACACTCAGCTTACAGGAGCTTACCAATAAAATTGTCCATATTCAAGCCACATCAGTCACTTGGTATAACGATGTCGGTTTTTCTAACGGCAAGATTATGGTACTCAATTTAAAAATTTGTCCAAGTATCAGCCTCGGATGGACCGCGATGCCAATGATCTAAAACTGTTATTGTACGATTGTCACCCGGAAAGATTAAATCAGATTTAGATAATCGTTAACAATGGTGGTTTGGACGTTTGTATTGCGCTATTGACTCCACCCATCAGAATAATTTATTTATTGAGGAATTAACGTAGAAAATACATGATTTTCTACGTTTCACAATTCTCTTTACATGCCCCGTTTAGCAAAACGGCAAAAATCCTTAAAATATTTGTATGAAGTATAAATTATTTTTCAATCCAACAAATTTTAAATCCGACTTTTTTCATATCTTGGCAGAAATTGACCCAATTGTTTTTTATAATATTGCCTCATTACGCAAACGAGCCAGTTAACTTTACTATTTTTTTTATCTCTTTATAATATGATATCATAATCTTTTAATGATCGTGCTATTGCATTTCAACGTTTTTAAACAACTCATTCTATTATACATGAAGGTGAAAAGCGCTGTTCGCATTTTTTCCTCTGTATCTATTCGGACATGATAATAAGAAGATAAAAATTTGAAACAGCAGCCTCAATTAATACATACATAAAATCAGAGAACCATAATCCTATCAGAAAATAATTGACCAAATACGTTTTTGTTAAGTATAAGCTATTAATGGATCGTGCCGCTGGGGCACGATCCATCAATGGCTCATGCTTAACAAAATAAAATTTTTGATTGAGATAAACTATTTAGCAAACCAATGCCCATGTATGTTCAGTTACATAATTTGAAGTGGTGAGATTTCCATCTGTGGCACATGCTTGATAGAAAAAAAAAATAATTGGATTATGTGCATTGCATTTAAATATACTGACCCGCCGTCTAAATAAAACTATAAATCCCTATGTGTTCCGTTTTATTTTTATTTCGCTAGATAATATTTAACTTCCGTATGTCCAATTACCAACATGCTAAAATGGAATGTGAAATATATACTTTTTATATATTTTTAAATATGTGAAAATAAACAAATCCAAAACTGAAAAAGCCTGATTTGTTTTAATTTTTTTAAACAAACATTATAGTGTCGCCATTGCAAAATTTGCTTTTAAATTATACACGACAAATGAATTGAATATTATATTTTGAAACTAACAATTTTCAATGGAACATTTTTTATTCCTTGTATTTCTCCCTGTGTATTATTTCTCTAACATTGACGTCTCAAATAAGCATACCAAAGTTCTTTGACAATTTTCTAAATGTATATACTCATTGTAAATGGAATTCTATCCGGGATTTTGGGGGATTTAGATAATGCTTTAAATTGCCATTCGTACCCATTTTGCACCACAGTCATTATCGCTTGTTTTCCATTTTGGATTGAATTTCATTTGCATAAAATCTGGCAACCGTTTGTACTCGAGGAATATTGAAATTGATTTTGAGCAATATTTTTTGTATTGAAAATTGTGTTTTAACTCATCGGCCACAAATACAACAGTTTTTGTTAAAGTTGCAACTTTGTTTTGATTAAGATATAATATCGCAGTTAAAACATGACGTTGAGCACAATTTATCCGAATCAGCCAAGTTTTGTTCGTACGGACTTAACCATTATTTTTCTGACTCAGCATAATATGGATGGCCTGAATTATGTGTTTCGGTAGATCATTTGTAAATTTCTGAAAAGTATTTTAGGCGAATTGATTTCAATTTTATGAAATTGTTTGGGGTTTAATTTTAGCCAAAAACAAATATATGAGATACATTTGCAGAGCTAGTTAAATGACTTGTTAAGTAAAATAATTTTTACAATATCCGATTACTTGTTAAGTAAAATAATTTTTTTTCAAATTTTGAATTGAGCAATTCAATTCTGAAAAATCCCATTTTGTTTAATTTTCCTACGTCAGACCACTGCTACGATGGTGAGCGAGTGAGCGGCATTGGCAATACCCGAAGGAATCATTCTTTAACCCCTGAGGTAATCATGTTGGCATTGCAATTCCGACTCTTTAATCCAGCACCACCCAACTCAAGGTATAACAACTTGGATGTGCGGCCGAATCTAAAAGATCCTATCTTTCCAGCGACATGAATACCGGACCTCCCTAAATGACTGCTGGTAAAGGGCTTCGTTCAAGTTGATTTCTTCGAAATGAGTGGCTGTATAGAAAAATGCGTTTGAAAAGAACAAAAGATTAAATACTCGTGAATTCTGAGACTGTAAAGTACCTGTCTAGAAAGTTGGTATATGTTTGAAAAATAGATCATTTAAAATTGTACAATTAGGACAAAGATGGGCGACTAACAGCAGCAAAGTCAAAATTGCAACTTGCATAATATGCGGATTAAATTTTTCTGCCCAAATACTAATCACCGAGTGCAAGTAGTAAATACGACCGACACACATTCATAATTGAACCAAATTTTCTCAACAGACCATGAGAATCATTGCTAAAAATGGGGTCATCTACAGGTCCCATTATTTGATCTTTGGAATCATGTCACGTTTTGTCCCAAAGCTAGGGCGCGTTTCAAGACGCATGAAAACAAATAATACAAAAGTAGGGTGAATGACCCAGTTTTGACGAAAATGTTACAAAGTCCGTTAATAGTCACATCCTATGACAACAACTTCAAATTTTCCAACGTTGCATCAGAAATAGAGAAAATCATATTTTGGTTAACCCATCGCTTTTAAAAAATAAAGTAAAATCACTCTTCTTTTCAGTGATTTCGTCGTCTTTTTGTCTAAATTAGTAATTCAGATTTGTTTTTGCCAAGTACGGACAGAAGACGGAACACGCCGTATCGGCGCGCTCCATCTAATGCCTATACTTGGCAAAAACGAGAATAATAGTAGCAGTAATAAAAAGAATTTTGCATTTTGCTTTACCACGAAATTGGTATAATTTACTGTTTATTTCAAACTGCAACCGTTTGACGAATACACTAGACATGATGATTGATGGTACTTAAATATTGTTTTCAGGTCTTTAAAAAAGGGGTAATTCATTTCTACTTTTATCAGTCAGTATACTAATCACACGCTCGATGATTTTCTTGGGGCTTTGGTTTTTTGTATTTTTATGTTCATTATATGTATGTTTTGACATTTCTGTGAACCTGTATTGAGGTTCCACTGTGATCCGTATTATGATTTTCTACATAGTAGGAATATATCAAGATTTTTCTAGGTAATCGGTCTGGTTGAATCATGGTGGTCAGTGTCAGTGATCACAAATTGTTTGGTGGTCAAAAGGCTGCTTACGGCCACTAGTGTACGGTGGCCTTTCAATGCAACAATACTTTTTTGCATTTGGATGGACATGTGAGACCTGAACAAAGAGAAAGTTTGAAATGTATTTCAAATGTTTATATTAACATCAATCACGTTTTGGTTTTTTTTTTTTCGCCAAGATGGGCATTTCCACTGTGGGACCCCATCATAAAATGTACACAAACCCAACCCAAATGTCCTGCGTGACGTTTCCTTGAATGTATGATGACGTCATCTCTCCATTCACAAGCAGTTCACCATCCAACCGTGCAAGATAGGATTTCTATAGGTTCTTTTGACTCAGCGCACGTTACATTACAAATAAAACATACTTTATGCAGATAGTTAACAGAGATGGATTATTCAGAATACCCACCCAATCACAAAAAATTAACAAAAATATTATATACAATATATATACTGGGATATACATATTACAAAAATCCAGCATACACTGTAACAAAAGCACAGTAAATTGAATGGTCATTTGCAGTAATTGTATCTTCCCAAAGTTAAAAAACGCAGTTTTGATGACATTTATGCCGATTATGGGCTGTTGATGGAACGCACCTCCGCGGTCATCAACACCCCATTTTTGACAAAAAAGTCAATTTTGAATGTTTTTTAATACCGCCGAGTAAAATTACTGTCCAAGATCAGTAATTTTGTTGCATTTTTTGGTATAGTGTACCCGTCCCAAACACAAAATTTAAACATTGGTGTCTCACTGACGCTCCGTAAGTGGCACATACTTATCGAAAGATTTTTCCACAAAACTTCTCAAGTTGAGTTCGAATTAGTTTGTATTAGGTTATAGAGTTTGAGTTTATGGTATGCTCTTAGAGAGCGCACACTAAGGAGGCTATCATGTTGGCACGACATGTAAAACGTTACGAGTTCGAGCCCGGGCATTGTCGATGGATTACCATTAAAGCAAATAGTAGAATATTTGGATAAGCTTATACCAACCCCTAATTAAACACTTTCGGTTCTTGGGTCAATGTCGCTTGAGTCATGACAATTTTAAAATTTCCGACCTTTCTAAATTTTTTATAAGCTGGACGGTTTATTTAGGTGATATAAATACGTGATTACTCATGTCTTTGATCCGTGCTAAGTTATAAGCAAGGTGATTTACAATCGGGTCAACTATTGCATGGATCAAATATTTTGAAATATCGGTCAACAAAATTGCTACAACTTCGGACTTTGTATTGTGCGAATTTTGCTTATTTTTGAAACCAGGAAATTTCTTTCAAAATTCCTATGAAAACTCTTGATTTTACGTTAATTTAAAAATTGCGCAAAATGGCACGTGTAGTCGACGTTTTCTCTCGTACGCACCCAAACGTTACGCACGACGGTCAAGGCGCTCCCACATCCCTCTGTTTCTCTAAAGTCTATATCTCCTTTAAGTACTCACGTTAGGATTTCAAAGTTTCGTTTATAGAACTATCAGCTTAAATAGAACGGCTTTTGAGGCACGAATCTTCTAGAAATTTGGCACGACTTTTATAAATGGGTGTGGCAAGCATTACGCCCATCCCACTCAACGCCCCTATTTTGGAGCGAGTCTGAAGTTTGCGTTGCTGGTCCAGCGAGAAAATCTCTGACAAATGCGCTTTTTAGTTTGCTCATAGCAAAACCGGATGCAGTTTCGAAAAAGTACCTACTTTCTACCACGTGAATGACAAAGAGATGCTACAAAATGTAGTACCAGCAACTGCACACAAGCTGAATCCACATAATAAAGTGCAGTAAGTGGTATCTGATCTGAGCGATGGAGCCGATCATTTAAACGTCCATTCATTATCAAACATTTTCCCAATCAGAAATTTTATTTTGTCAAGCATGAACCACAGATGGACCGCGCTGTGATCGCGCGGTTCATCAGTGATTCATGCCTAACAAAATGTGTATATAAAAATATTTCTGATTGGGGTATTCGCTTGTCCTCTGCTACGCGATCCGTGTTCCGTATTCAACAAATATAAACTTGTTACTTTTTTGCTGCAGAGCGGAAATTTCAGACCTTTTATTTCTACAGAACACACTGGTATGATATGTACAAAAATAATCGATAATTTTTCGTGAATGAAATACTTATTATCACTGACCTGTGCAAACAAGTCGGATCTGAACTGGTGATAGTATTGTGATGCCGATGATATTTTCATTCATAAAAATAATAGATATAATATTCTATTACTTGACCGGTCATTTAATATTTGCGAAAGAAACGTTTTTGGTGTGAAATGGTCAGATTAACTGTCTGAAAATAAGCTTTCATGAGGGGCGAGAGGGGGTAGCGCCGACTAACGACAAATCAAAACATTCCAGAAATGTCAGATCTCGCACAAAATGTGGGAGTTAACCGATTTAACACGGGCCCTAACATGCTCCATGCGTGTCATAAAAGCCATAAGAAGGACGCAATGAATTGATATATAGCGTCCCCGATGCCAGATAGCACTGACTATGCTTTGTGTGTTAGTGTTTTGAAATTGCTCCAACTTATTTCATGTGTGTCGTAATATAGGCGACGAAAATGAAACACAAAGTAGTAGATAGTTCTATGATCGCGCAGGGCAAATATCACTCACTACAGCGGTTCACTTCTGATGGTAGTGCTTTCCGCTTAGAGTCAGACGGTGATGCTACCTTTCCTATTAACCCTTTGCCTATAAGTGGCCGGTAGTACGTGCTTTTGGGCGCTACCGACCTTGCTTACAACGAACTTGTAACATACCTTATTATATATTTATTTACATTCCCCAAAAAATGATTTATTTTAAATCCAATACCGACACCATTTTCAACGGAAATATACAACCGGGGTCTGCAAAGCGCGACATTGTTTTGTTTGTCCAATCGGAGAAAATGTTTGCTGATCTGCCCTGAAACATCAGATTTCTTGTAACTGCGGTAAAAAGATTCCTTTTTTCTGCGTGGCAGACTCGACTGTTTTCTTGATTAGGCACGTTTTTACCCAGAACGTCTCTTCTCTGCACACCTGTCATTTTTTATTGAAAAACGTACATAAATCAGTAAATATCTTCACACAAAAATCAAGTGAAATATTATTTTGTCAGTGTGAGCCACAGTCGAGGCGCGGAAAATTGCATCACATATAGATCATCATGAGAAATAAAACAAAAATTTCGTTGGTTTTTGGACACGCCTACCATATGTGTCTTGATTTTGCCACAAGATATTCATAATGATAATATACTCGCGTATCATAAATTATTGTTTATTATGTTGTAATATCAATATGGTATGTTCAGAAATTGATTCACTCACCTAATTTGTCGTTCATGTGTGTAAAGGTTGCAAGACGTTTTATATGAAAATGACAACGTTGAAGGGAACATTTCACATCTTCAACGAATGAATGGCGGCTTAACTGTGGAGCAAAAATACGGAACATTTATCGAGCCTTAGGCGCGTAATCATAATTATGAAAAATCTTTCCCTATTTTTTTTACCAAAATATCGAATTTTATCGATGAAAAAAACATAAAACTGTTTCAGTTCCTTCTGCAAAAATATGAAACATTTCTCGAGCCTTATGCGCTTAATCATAATTACGAGAAATCCTGATCGTCTTTTTTTACCAAAATATTCAATTTTACTGATGAAAAAAAAAAACTGTTTTAGTTCCTTTTGCAAGAATATGGAACATTTATCGAGCCTTCGTAATTACGAGAAAGCTTCATCGTTTTTTTTTACCAAAAATATTGAATTTTACCGATAAAAAAGAACAAAAACTGTTTTAGCACCTTCTGTCGCCACTCAATACAAGCAAATATATGCGTTTTATATTCTATATGGATTTCAACTTTATAAGATGCAAGATAACTTTGATTTAATTTTTACTTTTTAATCTTTGGCGCAACATTGGATATTTTGAATCCTACATTCAAACGCAAAGGTTTCATCGTGAACCCCCAAATAAAAATAATTGTGACAAGTCATCATGATATGATATAAAATGCATAACAGTTAGGAATAGAGTTTGGTTAACAATTTTTAAATATCTTCATTAATACTTCCAAGATCAAACGTAGCAAAATGATGTTAGCTTTGCTGAATGTTTGGAGCAAGGGGTATCCGCTACCTAAGTGTAACTTTCGGCATCACGCTTTTGAAGCGCGATCCATCACTGCCTCATACTTGACAAAAGTATTATCAGTAAAGAGCTTCTTATTAGGAAGAAGCGTTGGTACCGACACAAATAATAGGACATCGCATCGTTCTCTCTGTTTGTGACTCGAACAGGCAAAATGCCCCGCCCATTTTTGTTACTCGATACCACGTGGTATAAAAATGAAGAATGAAACATGGTTTGACTGGAGCCAAAATAAAACCCTCATCGAGACTTATTGTAATTATTCTTATAAATTCAAGTATTGAGAAATGGAGAAATTGGAGATTCGTGACACGCTTACTGCCAATTTTATCGTAGAAGGAATTTTCAACAATGCATGTACAGAGAAAACTCTATTTTGCAAGGCTGGTGGTTTGAAATGTTTTTTTGAGTTATCGCAACTGTTTTAGATGATTGATATTTGTTATGTGATTCAATACCTACAAGTTTTCAAAAACTCAGTTATAACACAACTCAATGAAACTCACAGTCGAAGCGTGATCGACGTTTGACTTTTGATTGACAAAATACCTTACCAGTTTGCGAGTATTCAATATAAGCAGTACAAACACTGTAAAATACTGATACTATTATTTTTTTACCGAAAGTTGACTAAAAGCAGTAGAAAGGGCGTGGTTTGAAAATCTTTAGTTATCAAAGTGTGACGCTGCAATAGTCGATGAGGCCACTTTTTTTCAAAAATGAGATTAAGGAGCATTATATTAGTCAAAAGCGAAAATCATTATTTCGCGCCGAAAATGTGAAAAATTTTGGGAATTCCAACATCTTAAAGCACCTAAATGATCATTCTGCGATCGTTTTTCCGTCGGAGACAGAGATGGGGCTTGGCACCATGCTTCCCCTTGTATGTACTAGTGATTTCTCTCAACTTTTCTACAGTCTTCTAAAGATTTCATGTCATTGTGGGTCACAGAAAAGAAAACAAACAGACGTTTGATTTTTAAAGCTCCATCTCATGTAGTTAGTTTTCATGTAAACACGAGTGAAACAAAGCGCTCAATATAACATGTAACAATGATCTTTTGAACACGTTGATTCGCGCAATTTGATCTGCTGTCGATGAAAACTTAACATCTGCTGGTATGTGGTGTCACTTAGTTAGTTTATTTGTACTGTAGGAATAGCAAATGAGATAGAATTGAGATATTATTGGACAAATAAGTTAGAATCTAGATTTAATAAATTTAGAGAAAAACTTTGTAAGTTTGTTACTGGTATTCAAATTTATGACCAATTCAGAAGTTTGAACTAATATTATAGTAATCAGATCGCATTTAGATCAAAGAAGAACATATATTAAATTAGACGACATAACAGCAGGTTTTATATTGGCTATATCATGGTATTAGATCATATTATTATTAACTTGGAAAAAATACGTATTCTACGTTTGAAAGCACTAAAATACTCATGGGATGTCACAATGCCCTCTTTAAATATGCTAGTGGAACCGACTCACTCTTTATGAGTATCTTTTATTGTGGTTTCGAATTGTTGAAAATAAAATAAAAGTATTTATTAATGTTTGCAGATTCAATACAGCTTGGGACATTCTATAACGATTTTAGTGACTCAAAGTTATTTAAAGTGTTTGACTGTTCTGGCGCATTCATTGAAACTTTGTATGGACCGTTGTTTATATAATGAGAGATTAATTCGAAGTAAAAACATACGTCAATGTCATACAGAACAGGCTAAAATGAATATATATTTCTTTTTCAAATAAAATTTAAAGTTCGATTTGAACAAATCTATTTTACAATATTCAGTCATTAAAGTTTATGCATGTCATGATGAGCTAGTGATGTGATTACTAGAGTAGCAGTAATTAGATATTTGAAAACGAGAATTTTCAGAATAGTCAAATATTTTCTAGAATACTTGTAAAATAACACTTTTAGTCAACGTCTTTATTTGATTATAATTATTTTTTAAAAGAATGAAATGACGTCATAAGGGACATCGGGGGTTGAGGATAGCAACAAAAAAAGACAAACTGTTTCATACACATCACAACGCACCATGCCACACCGCAACGATAGGATCGTTTTTCGATTTAAATTGAAATATATATTCTTTTAAAGGTCACTCGCCTGAGTGAGTCACCCTGAGCAAGGCCACTCACATTCGACCAGAGTTATTATACCCTGGGTTGAGTGTTGGGTACGGATAAACGAGAGGAACTTACCGAATTACTCGGCCATGTGTATCCTCTTGAGTCAAAAGTGGCGTAACTGAAATTGCTGGTTGATTGACTTTAAGTACTCGAAAAGTACACATTTTCGATCCTATTTTGTTGAGTATGGACAATTAATGGATCGCACCTCCGAGGTGTGGTCCATCTATTGCTCATTCTCGACTAAACATAAATTCTGACAACAAAACTGTATTATAATGACTCATTCGAAATTATAATGAGAATGCGATTTTTATGGATTATTATCATTTAGATTTAATCATAAACTTCTTATGGTGGTTTTCAAATCCACTTTTATTCACAAATGCTCAAACCTTGCGACCGATAATTTCAAAATGGAAGAAAAGTTGATGTTTGATAATGGTAAGTATCTGGGGAAGGAAAGGAAGCAGGGAGAGAGAGAAAGTTATAAAAAAGAAAGCAAACAAGATGAATATTGAAGTTCATTGCCCACATGTACCAACGCGGAAATGTATTTACGTTTATTCCATCCACAAGTTTATCCAAACCCTGATATAAAATATAGTTGCTTGATAGCCAAAATGGTCCATCATACCCAAAGTAGAAAGTACAAAATCCGTCCATCTTTTTGTATTTGGCAAAGAAATACTTTTACGTGTGTTGACAATAAAATAAAAACGAACAAGTTTGGTATAACGACCCTAGATTTGCACTAAAGAATTTCCATTTTTTATATATTCAAGAATTATTTCATTTTTCTTATTTTTCTTGTTTAGAAACATTGGACGTTGATGAATTCTTATATGATGTATCACTTCATCTCAGACGAAGAGATATCAGAACATTACTTATGTACCTTGGAATGCCAAACAAAGATATTGATGAGCTGCTCACAGAAAATACAAGGTTTATTAAGTTATTTATCTCAGTACATAATGTGCTGCGACATCTTTGCCGGTGTTGTATCTGTGGTGCTCAAGTCACTTATGTAACTGTCGTGCGAGTCGATCAATGGTGGCGGAACAGGGGAGCGGGGTTATTAATTTCAAGGGGAAGGGGGAGAATTTCGTTCCAGTTTGAAAAACTATGTTCCATTTTGCGCCCTCTTCACGTTTCAACATTTTTTGTTCAGGCAAGTAGGCGCGTTGGTCGAATGGTTAACATGTTCGTATCGCAAGTTGAATATCTCAGGTTTGAGCCTTGAGTCAACCTCGTGAATCAATGCCCAGTACTCAACCCAGGGTGTAATAACGTGGGTGGGCTAACAGGAAAGTTCATATTTGCCCATCAACTCTAATTCTGTTTTTCTATAGGTGGCGGCCGGTACAGGGCCTTGTACTCAGGGTGATCCCCTCCAAGATTTGGCATTACAAAAGCAGTTGAATGTTTTCTGATTACGAAAACCTTGCTTGGTGTATAAAATAATTGTAAATACCTGTATTTTGAGAATATTTACTAACAAAGTAAATTATCTTCGGACAACCCAACCAAACAAATATAAACTCACGATCCACATTACATATTTTCAGAAAAACCAGAGGAAAAGAACGTGGGATGTTAACATCTAACGGTCTTGTTGTAGATGGAAGCTCCATGGTTAATTTTTTAGAACAAAGGAAACGAGCGATCAAAGCTTGGTGGTTTTATGCAGCAAATACAAACTTACGTTCAACTCCGGCACAGCAGAATGTAAAAGTAGGTTTTTACACAAAAGAAAATTTCTTCAAAAATAGTAAATTGTAAAATACTACCAAGTGGTTGAATCAGGAGCATATTCATTATTATCAATCTATATTTATTGTTCAAATTGAAAAGAAATGCGCGCCGCATTCCATCAATGACTCATACCTAACGAAAACTTTGTGTTAAAATTTTTTTTACTGGGTTAACAGGTTTTAACGCGAACAACTGATATAATTCTTCCGATCACAAGGAGACGTAATATTGCCTTTTGTTCATATTTCACATTAATTATTAATCTAATGAGAACGCCAAATCGTTCGTTTAGGTTAAAACAAATCAAAAGTAAAATTGCATGTCCAATTTTAGGTTGTGGAGTCTCGTGCAACTTCGTTGCCAGAAATAAAAGAAGAAAAAGAGGGATTTCTTGTATCGCAATTAAAAAAGGATAAAGATGGGAATATAACAGATTTTTTGAAAAAAACTTCATCCGATCGTCAAGAAATTTCTGTCGGACAAGAAAACGAGTCACAGGTTCTTAAAGTCCAATATTGACAATATTTTTTAATCGACTAACTTTTTAACTAAAAAATGAATAAAAAAATTCAAATCAGAAAACTTTTTTCAAATCATGCTGGGGGATTGAGATTTGAAAGACATATTCGGATTTTTGAAGTACTCTTTTATATTAACAAGAGAACAAAATAACTTACTTTGAGCAAGGTTTTAAAATTGGCAAGAATCAAAAATGACATCGCTGGCCAAATTACGCTAAGCTAGCAGCTACATGATCTGACAAAATATGTCGCTTGTAAAATTTACATTCGATATTCTATAAGTCAGCAAACATAGATTGTATGAAACACTAAAAAATACAGTCAAAATCAAACACAATTTTTTTGTTTGACTTGTTACAGGCCGCAATGACAGCAACCCCTCCTCTTATCACAACACATTCTCTCTTCCCGCCAGTTGATTCCGAGATTACAGGAACTCCGCCTGTGCGGAAAGAAGACCAAACACAACATCACGTCATAGAAGTTCCAGGTCGTCTTCCCGACATCTCGACTGGGACTGATGTACCTGAGGTGATCTGTTTTTACTACCTTATATTTTATTGGAGATGTAAACTGTGAATGAGTGAGTGATATAGACTATGAAAGGCCAAATGCACATTGAAACCTATAGAAGTCCATTGTATCCTATGTGCCATAGGACAGGGCAATTCAATCGGGGGTTCGAATCAATCCGAAGCACTAGTTAATCGGACCAATCTTAATTGTTCATAGAAAAGGCACTTGCTAAGTGGAGTGGAAATTTCATTCTTTACAACAAAATGCAACCGAGCAAAATTGACCACAATCGTTAGTAATTTGTCGATAAAATATGAAAATGTCTGCTCTTAGACAGTGAGAGTGAATTGAAAATACATTCCTTTTTTATACTATTATTAATAACTCGTAACTTTAAAATTCAAGATTTTTATGATGGAGACAAGTTTTAATAGTAAAAATTGGATGTTTGTTATTTACATGGAATTGGTGATTCGATCCGAATCCGAATCATATTCGAATTCCAAATGATTTCATTTTGACCAGCCCGACATACTTGAGAAAATGGTCAATAAGAGGCAGATTTTTCAAAGAAGATAATTATGATACAAATAAAACAGTCACTCATTAATTTATGAGACAATGTTCCATCTCTGATAGAAAGCAGAAAAAGCAATACACGAAGCTAAAACAATGATCCGCGCAACCAGTGCACGCTGTTTCTGTATATTACGTTATTTTGTCGAGAATGGCCAATAAGTACTCCGTGCTGGCGACATCTATTTATGTCCCATACTTGGCCTTCCAAACGATTTAATTGTGTTAGATAGAGGTAGGATATGCTGAAACGAATATATTAATTGTTTTCAGGCTAACGATTCGGGGTCCCATACTCAGGGAGAACACTCCAACCAATCAGGAGGCAAACGATTGAAGTGGGGACAAAACAGCGAATATCAACATGAGACAAGTAAAGTTGCAGTCAGTGATACGGGAGTAACATTGGAGGTATATTATTCTAATATGTGCAAGCAGTCTTCATATTTTATTTTTCGTTATTCAACGAATTACAAAACTGTCCGACTCTTTATTGTTTAGTCCTAATTACTGGAAATGAACATCTATGATTCTCTTGAGACTTTATTGTTTGTTTCAACGCACAATGTTTCAAACTAGGGAAATATGTCTGAATAAACATTTACAGCTTATATATATACCCCAGTTTGGAAAAGTGGGGCAGTATCATCAATTCTCTAAGATTTTAAATTTTCTCTAAAAAAGATTTCATTGAAATGAAAAAAAATCTTTCACAAGCCTATTTCACACCTTCTGACGCCAAAGGTTAAATATGTTAAGTGTTTAATCTTATTTCACGACTACTTTAAAATGACAAAATCAAAATCTTTTTTAATTTTTTGGCAATTTCTCGCAAGGACCTCTTGAGAAAATTATGGAGATGTTTGCAATCTTGTGGACTATCAAGAGTTGTTGAGGAATTACAACAAAGATGGATGATCAGGGTTGACACAAAACAAAGTAATTTTTATGTCTATAAAGCACTTTCGTCTTTTTAGCAAAAAAAATAAATTAAATGCAATATGATAAAAAAAACGCTCAATGAAATGTAAGTAAAATGTTGATGTACTGTTCGTACCTCGAATGTATTTGTATTTTATCTAACACACTTGACGTTAGCTGGAGTAATAGTTGTCGTATCTAAAGGAGGTTGCTCAGGGGGCTGAACCCCTCTCCTGTTAACCTTTAGCATAATAGAATGAAGGTCCCAATATACACTTGCATAATATTTTTATTTTTTAAGATCAAATGAAACAAAAAGATTCCACTTGCGCAAATGTATATTGTAGACCCATATTTTCTCTTTCGCCTTGCATCAAGCTATGAAAATTCATCTGATCTAATTGCGGGGCGCAGATATGTCTGCGGGAAAGCATTCAACACGACGGATGTCCTCCATTTTGTATCGGTAATGATATATCACCCCCCTCCCTTTTCATAATTTTTAGATACGTGCCTGTAGTGGTCCCCAATTTATTCCATGCAGTAATTCTACATTATTGTTGAAACGGGTATGATATAAAGGTTGCAAAACATTCTATCAAAATTTAAACTATTTTGTATTCCATAACAAATAAAAAACCCTTTTTTAACACTTCAAAAATAACTATAAAGCCTCACCGTCGCGATCCATTAGTAGCCCATGCCTGATGAAACGTAATAGTTTGACTTTGCTACTCTATAGGAAAAGCTGATATGTTTCCAAAGATGACATGGGGAACACCACCTCCCCCACAGACTCCGTTTACTTATCCACCATACAAGCGAATCGGTCATATGGCAGTGATGGGAGCTCCTATGGTCATCGAGACAAGACCACTGGAAAATGTTCGCGGAGAGAAAATCCTTCTCATGACGTCATCAATGGATACGTCACGTACAAACGAAGATTCTTCAAGTGTCGTAAGTAGCATATTCTTGTTTTTGTTCAAGTCAGGTCAACTATAACTAAACTAAATATAGTTTAACATTTTAATTTTAAGATTTGTGCAAATAATGTTTTAGTATAAAAATATTTTATTAACGGATCTAAAATTCCTAGTGTTAGATTTTTTATTCAATATGTAAATAAGTGACAAAATGGACAAAGTAAAATTCTATTTGAATAATTTGTATATCGAAATAAATCTAGGATTTTTAAAAATAAATACCATATTTTCAGAGCAAAAATTCTCGTCCATCCGCACGTTCCGTCACGTCATCTCTTGACAACGTGAGTGTAGCCACGTCGTTTCCGGCACGTGATGCATGGAAGATGAGAACAGATACAGTTAGAAGACGAGGAGGTAAGGAACCCAATAATTTTTGGATGAACTGGACTTTTTGACATTGTGTATTTTCTGATTACCATTGAACTTTGTACGTTAGATTAAAATAAAATCACACATTTTATTATTTATCTTTCGGTAATTTATATATAATATTATACATTTGATATTTCCGTCAGCAACGTTTTAGTATTTGTAACTCCTCCGTCGCAATAAAATCGTTTGGCCTCAACTATTTTTTGGCAAATCCACACATGACAACGAGGCGTATCACGACACTTTTCACATGTTTTGAATACGTTATATACTTACTGAGATTCATTGCAAACTGCGATTTTGTCTCTCAAATCAAAGAAACAGGTTCATTTTTGATTTTGGGGT
Source organism: Styela plicata (assembly GCA_963675895.2). Lineage (NCBI taxonomy): Eukaryota > Metazoa > Chordata > Ascidiacea > Stolidobranchia > Styelidae > Styela > Styela plicata. The sequence goes on along the minus strand of OZ023142.1, from coordinate 12,864,510 downwards.
TTTTATCTGAAAATGATTTTACGAGAAATTATTATTTTGTAAATTTGTATATTTATTCATCCACAATATGTTTGCTGACTAACAGAATGTTTTGCCCATTCATACAGCAAATATTTCAAGCTTGGAGAAAATGTACCCAAGGTTATAAAATAAAAATATGGTAATATATAACAAAGGTTGACATAAATTTATTGAATTATTAAATATAATACATATTTTTATCATTCGAGAACAGTTCTTTTTACATTTTCTATAGAGAAGGAGAAAATTGTCATGATTTTCCGTATTATATGTGTAATAGGAAAAGCTGATCCTTCGAAAAATAAATATTGTGCGAGTGTATTATCCTTTTTAGGTAATTACGAATATGTTAATTTTTATTTTGTTTACAAACGTTTTTTCCCGAAACCCCCTTTCCATTAAACATATTTTTAATATGTTATAATTATGTCTAAAATTTTTGTCGCGCATGACCCACTGATAGACCGCGCCTTGACGGCGCGATCCATCAGTGCCTCATACTTGACAAAATTCGAGAAAAATCTATTAGGTAGTGCGTATTAGGATAACAATTTCCTTGTAGATGTGTACTATAAAGAAATATTAAATACTAAGGACTCCCTCACTTTGAACAAGACCGGAAGCAGCACCAAACAATGAAGTGCAGGGAAAGGTGCTTGCCTGTTTTAACGGCGTTAAAACTGTCTATAAGTCTTTACTTGCTTTTAGTCGCTTCGTATAATGTGCAGGGAACAAATTTCTATCGCTTCACTTATGGTAACTAGGGTGTCACAACAGTTCGATTAAATATTTATTTGCCAAAGAATTCAAAAATGTGTGTGCATACTTCCACTTATAGGATTTTTTAATGAATGAAATTACTTACGTGAATTGTTATAAAAATAGAGTGATATTCATTTCGAATATTAGTTTTCGTTTTCTAAAAAATGTGACGTGATCTTATTACGTAATCACACATCCGGCGTATATTTTTGGAAAAATGTAAGTGCCCGAGGAAAGTAAATATTCGGAAAGGCGTACAATATAAAAAACGCTACAATTATTTTATATAAAAAAACGGTTTATTTCAGATTACGCTTAGATGTATTTGTTTTATGGCGATCATTGGCCCCATTTGAACTATACTATTTGTTTGAGCTGTTGATTTTTAGGCTATTTTCTTTTATTTACTCCTCTCGTCTGATCTTCATGAGAACGAACGCGGTTTTCATTCCACGATTTTTTACACTTTTCTTGACTTGATTTTTCTGCCAAATGTGATCTAGAAAAGAGTAAAATACAGGTAAACCTGGCAATAATTATCGACCATTCAAACTATTATAGGGATTCTTATTTGAGCCGAAATCATCAGTTAGGCACAACAATAGTTGCATTATATTTATAAGTTAAGTTACTCTGTGAAGATCGGTCAAAATTTTTCGAAAATCTCAAAAATCAGCACAGGCAACATGGACGTTTCTCTAACCAAAGTCCGCAATGTAAATTTGTAGACTGGACTATTTTGGAGTAAAATGATAAAATATGACGGCAATGCGCCACTACAATGACGTCATCTTTGTTGACTCAGTGCGTGCTTCTGTATTACGTGGGGTCAGCGGGATTGCAAAATCAATATCAATATTCGATCAGATAGGATCTCTGAAACGCGCTAATGGAGCGCGGTTCCACGCAGATTTTTTTCGTAAAGCACGGGCCACAGGCACGATACATCAGTGACCCATGCTTAGCAAAACATGTTAGCAAATTTTTTCTGATTGGGACCCGTCTGTTTTCTGCAGTTTCGTCTATTATGCCATGCGTGAAGAGCACATAGCCCAAAAATATAACACGTTTGCTTCTGAGTAACTAACTCGCTACGTTAATGGATAGCTATGTAGGCCGCAGTTTTAAAGGGTTTCTTTTTATGTACAAGTAAGCTAGCACATTCGCTAAAAGGCACGGTACGACGTAATCTTTCTTAGCTCAAATAAAGATTTTTGAACCGATATAGACTTTTTACGTTTTGCGTCACTACTCGTCGGCTGAAAAAGTGTGAATATGTGTTTACGGCGCGCAATTGTATTGCCCTGGCAACCTAAAAACATGGGAATGTCTGATCACAGTAAAATTATTTTAATTTATTGACAGAAAATCGATAATATCGATATCTTAAGTGCCCTCTCATTCAGTGCAACTATAATCGATAAATTGCAGTCAAAAATAAGTTTGTTATTTTCATTTTGATAACGAAAAAAAATCACAAATATAATATTAGATACATTTGCATTTGCATTTTGCAATGTTTATACCCAAAGCAGAAATTTTTATTTTATTAAAAATGAGTCACAGATGGACCGCGCCTCAGTGGTGCCATCCATCAGTGATTCATACTTAAAATAACATGTTGGAACAAACTTTTTAAACAGGACATTTTATGATTTCCAATGATGAAGATTCGTTTATATAACTCCCATTCCACTATTTTTCAGCGTCATTGACAGCTCATGTTCTTGTTGATCAAGTTGTTCTTCCCGGGCACTTGGTGGCAGCATGGGGTTCTAGTCTTCATGTAACACCTTACCAGATGAGAGAAAAAGCTGCCAGGGTGTTTCTTGGCTACGTCACTCGAGATGGAAGAGACTTATGCAGAGCAGTTGACAGGTACACTGTTCATTTAGGACAAAATGCCATTTTTACCTTACAGGAAGGATGGTCAAAAATATGTATTGGCAGTGACCATTTGCGGTAGAAGCATGCCCTACCCAGATTATAGAGTTCGGGTGTTGGGGAGAAGGGAATTGAGGGAATTAAAATGTCACTATAATAGGTAAATTTTCCATGCGACTTCGGTGCGATACTTATTTTGAATTCGTTTTCATCTTGATTTACGGAAAAAAGGCTAAATTTTTTCCATGCGCTTTTGACGCGCAATTTGTATTGAAAAATTAATGCCCTCTCCCAGATTTTAAGACTTTCCACCACTACTGGCAGTCCCGCTGAAACCACGACATTTGTAAAGATTAAATCAAAGTCGTGGATAGATATTCTCACATGATCATAATTTAATATAAAAAACATGGGCATATTTGTTATAGATGCCTTAACCAGTGGAACTCGTTAATCACTCTGAGGTGAGCTGTCCAGCTATCATCCCATTATTGTCATCTTTGATGATCGAAAACTACTTTGAATTCAGGATCGAAAGAATCCGTGGCTTAGTTGTGGAAAATGCGGTTAAGCGAATTGTTAACGGAAGTCTGTCGTCATCTATACTTGATACCGTGGGTTCCGAACTTGTCATCCAATGCAGATGTTTATATCCAGAAACCGTGGAACAATTGTGGCTTTGGTATCAGGTATATCGTGGCCAAACTCTATCTGTGTCTTATGCTTGACCAAATAAAATTTCTGATTGGGTGAAATGAAATTTATTGAAATCGTCGTCAATGTTAAAATCAGTAATGGTAAGAAGAATATTAGTAATTGTAAAAAAACATGCTGTGATAAAAATTTGTATATTGTTGATTGTTTCCAAAATTTTTAAAGTGCCAAGGCCAAGAATGTGCATTACGGGACATATATCTAAACCCTTCCAGATTAAGAAATTGCATAAAACGCTTCTCCAAACTAAAGATTACTACTGTGAGTGGATCTGACGATATATAAATATTATTGTGAATATTGAGAATTTTTTTTCAGAGTGGACAACTACGTGAAAGTATGCAAGCTGGTCTCGTTACAAAGCGCATGCGCCATGCATGTGCGGTAGAGCAACTTCAACTGCGTGTTTACATCGCTGAAGAAGAATACAGAAGATCACTAGGATTACTGAGGCGTAAACCAATGCCAAACACAAAAACGGGTAAGTCACGGTTTTTATATTGTTGAAATTTAAAAGCTTTATTTTCTTCGTACATATGCAGCCATATTTTTCAAAGAGTAATGTCAAGTTTGAATAGCGAATAGCATTACATTCATAACGGATATGTTTTTAGAGCTTCTAAAAGTTCGCTATGGCTTGCTATGAGACATTAAAAACAGATAAATTTTGAAACATGTTGTGTTGCAAAATATTGTTCATTTCAATAAAAATCTACACTGACCCAAACAATATTTCTCAAAATAAAAACCTAACATTGAGTGCGATATTTCAGGTCGATATCACGTAAACTCCGGTACGGGAGGAGTGGCAGGGGGAAACAGTGGATTGACTCGTCCACAACGACAAGCTTTATCTTCTGTTACCAAATATTTAAAACTACCGGCACCTTCGCCAAGCAAAGGTTTGGTGAGTAGGCCTACTTATATAATTTGGAGTGCGTCTCTAATGGAGTTTTTTTTTTTACTAAACTCAAGCCATAAATCAACAAAAGTTCGCTGACGCGATTCATCACAAGAGCTGGGCAAAATCGAGTCTGATTCGAAGTATCTTTTTAAATCATCGATTTTCTAATAAACAGCTAATGTCTTGTTGACAAAATCTAGAAATCGATATGTACGTACTCTGGGACTGACCATACTTTCCGAAGTGCAAGTGCATAATGTGCAGTCAATTCACATTTCATGTCAAATGCATAAATGAATGTTTAAATCGAAAAAATTATTGTATCATGTCGTTGTAAATGAGAAATCACTTCAATTCGTCGCAAATTTTGTTCATATCCTGTATTCTCGGTTGATATGAATATTAACGAATATGAATAAAACTACAATTTGCAAAGATTTTCTAGCGATTATCTAGTAAAGTGTTGCACATTCAATGGAGAGTTTATAAGACCCACCTTACATAAGTAATTTTTTATGAAAAAAACGTAAATAAATTGCATTATCAAAATAAATTAAATTTAGTAGAAATATCATTATCACGTCATAGAACTTTCGAATTCACCGTTTCATTTTTACTTTCAGTCGAATGCGTATATAACTTCACTCTCTTTCCCGCCACCAGGGAGCGGTGGTCTGGACAGCGAGATGAGAGCAAAAACCGTCATTTTTGGCGGTAAACGCATGAAGTCAAACCGTGCCCTGGTTGATAAGGTATGTGAGCTAGTATGATGTATAACGTTACGTGAAACGTGCTTGAAGGCTAATTTTTCTAATTTTTGAGCTATACTTTTCATCATTTCCTTCTAGATTTTAAATAAAGAAGTTCAATCCCTTAGGCAACGAGTGCGCATGTGTGAAGATGAATGGTGCGAATTCGCAGCACGTGATCTAGCCGTCATGCTTCGGTGTGCACGCAACGTCATGCAACGTCGAATTACTGGCGTGTCTACTAGGGAGCAACTCACGCCGAAGTGCACATCACTAAGGTGATCTATAAGGAATTATACTTTTGTTTAGAGTATAGGACAAGGCAACCGATTTGGTACGAGGCACGCGGTGTCCCCGTTTGACTTGAATATTTAATTATAAGAATTGTTAGAATTTACTGAAGTCAAGAATATCTTTCACTATTTGCACTTCGTCTCGTGAATTTCAAATAAATGGATAAATTTTTGAAATATTGTTTAAGTTAAATGTCAATTTTTGCCAAAAATGCGTCCTTTTTCGACGGAACCTCCGCAACTTCCCTTTTTCATTTATTATACAGTTTATTACGGGCTCTTCATAAAGCATTGATGTTTCGAGCTGGGCAGAACAGCGCCGCAGCGACACCCAGAGGAATACCAACGTCGGCTAGTATTCTCAACGTCCACAGCAGTATATCATTGTATCCGAGCGAAGTCGCCTTCTCGAATCACGATCTTGTGACATCATCTGACGATGATGAAATAATCGTGAAGGTAATGAAGTTTGCTATATATATATTGACATAATTTGAAATTATGGTTCCAGCAACATACGTTATTTTTAATTTCGTGCTTTCGGTTTGTCAATTTTCACATTCCTACTAAACGCTGGTTACTGAGGGGTGGGGTGCGAACGAACCCTAATCATTAGTTTTGCGCACTACAGGATATTTTATATATATATATATTAAAGACAAATTCCAATTCATTGTTGAAATGACAGTTCAAAAATACGATTGATGCGGAAAAGTAAAATATGTGAACGCAATCGATATGAATTAAAATATGTGAAGCCAGTCGACAAAAGCTATTGCTGCTCATTTCGGACAAGCTAGACAGAGAAGACATACATCGCGATTATACATTGAATATGTGTAATGTTCAAATCTGTAAGGACTCACACTGGCCATACCAGGAGCTATGATAAGCAGCAAAGAACAATAGTCACATGCTGACCAATATGATCCATGATAAGCCTACGCCTCGTGGGCATGAGGTTGTGATGGATCACGTCGTCGAGGCGCAAACTATTTGTAAATAATTTCTAACAATTATAAAATTGCATGTTTTGCTCATTATTCATAAGCATGAAATAGACAATAAATGTAAAATAAACAAATTTATTAAACATATTTATTTCAGGCAAGAAAGCAAGAAGAGCGAGATTTTGCATCAGCGTTCGCACATTTTGCTGATCTAGTTTCAGAATTATCATCTTGCAGAAATCTTGTTCAAGAAAAAATAATTTCTAGACTGACAACAAATCCGACTGTTGCTCATTCTAAACAATTGTATTTGACTAAGGTAGATCGAACTTTTACTCACGTTTGAGCAAGGTGGATGTCGTCTCACTCACTGTCAATAAAACTATTACAATATATATTTTTATTTAACCCCTATATTTAATGCGTCACTGCAAACCTTTAAAATTGAGTAACGATTTCAACGACCACTTCCTCTCGGTAAGCAGTTAGGCACCCATGCATTCCCCTGTCTTATTGTTCATTAACTTTAACTTTATGTTGATACTAATCAATGATGTGCGAACGATTTTTTATTTTTGCCAATGTTTCGAATGTCTTTACAGACGTTCTTCATCAGGGCAATGTCATAGAGTTGTATGTTTCCTGCAGCTTATCAGTCTATCTATTAAGGTAGACAGGATTAGACATTTCTTTTCAGTCTTTCATGTTCGCTTTACCCCCAGAAATTGAAAGAAAACTTCATTGAAAATCATATTAAATTTTGCAACCTCGACTCCCTCCACATATATACTAGACGGCTCTGCTAATACCTAATTATTTATTAATTTTTTGGACGAATAGCCTATATTCAAGTTTACATTTTCAGGACATTTACATGCTAACCGAGCGATGGAGAATACTTGTTTCAAAAAATTTCAACATTGAGCACGATCCCACAGTCCAAATACTATCTAGACAAATATTAGAAGAGCCGTCCATGTCTTCGGTTATTCCCCCAGTTCTTCAAGATCAATTTCCAGGATTCATAGGTCTTCTTCCTGCCACATTTCAAGTTGCTGATCAAGTGTTGGAAAAGTTACAGGATGTGCTAACCAGTGGGTGTAAGTACAATTTATTTTGTTAGATTTACGCTTATTGTAGTTCCAATAAACATTTGCTATTCTGTGGCTTGTCAAAGCGTCCACTTGGTATAATGAAGATCATGCTATTAAAGGTCACAGCGAACGGCATATGACCCATGGCAATGCAGGAATACAAAATTTAGATTGAATTTCCTTTTCACTATTAATACCTGAAAACAGTCAGCAGACTCATTCAATATCGCTTAACCTTTCATTATAATAAACATAATGTTTTCGGATAACCGTTCAGTGCGTAATACACATACAGTTAGAAGTAACAGGATACATTTCAGATGATTTTCATTTTTAGATGGCGCGAGCGTAGGAGCGTCCATGGTATATCCAACGATATCAAGCGCAGATGGTCAACAACAAACTATATCGGTCAGAGTGGTTGTTTAATTATGCGAACAATTACGAAGGAAAAGAACGACATCTTCACAGTCAGAAAATTTTAACAGAATCCCATTGGTGCGCTGATGGATCACGTTACTGCCCAGTTCTATCATTACCATACAAAAATCCTCTTTTCAACTTTTGTGAAGGAGGCCTGATATTACCTAAATTCACGACAATAAATTTGTTCGAAGTACCCGTGAACTATCGATGTCTTCATTTACCAGTAGTGCAAGTCTTTGCATAACACCCATACGCATAGAAAAAAAATAAACATAATCGAAAGCGCTTTTCGACTCTATATATTTCAACATGAGAAAAATGATAACACACTAGCGTATTTATGGGGCATGGCCCTCCGACCGAAAAAATCTCAAAAATGACCTTTTAAATACTTTAAAACGTGGTGAATCTCAAAACTTTCCGCGTGCTTTTGCTGTGCATGGGACACCGTACTTATTTAGCCCTAACTATTCTTCATAGTGATATCCTATAAATAACCCATGTTCAAAGAAATTTGTTGCCTGCGGCGTTCATTGTGATGCCATAATTTGATTTTGTAATTCTTAGAAATTTTGCCCCCTCTTCTATGTTTAACAATCTCTTCTATGATCTATGTTTACGAGGACGTCCAAAACTGTTGCACAAAAATTGTATTACCTACACAACTAACCGATGGAGTCGTAGAAGGCGCGCAACAACAACAACCCATAAAAAAATGTGCCGAGTCGGATCTGCAATTAAACTTTTTCTTAAGGTGAAAACACGCTTGTGGGCACCGATCGGTCCTTGTGTTTAATAAATGTATTTACGGCCGTTATTTAGTGCATGTTGATGAATAATGGAATTATTGCCTCGGTTTCAATCTTCTTGTGGAGAGGGACCACTGTGCGATCAAGGATACTTGAATAGAAGGGAGGTCAAGGGTTGAGCAACAAAATGTCAGGATCTTATCCTACATATTACAAGATTGGTAAATAAATCTCGTAATATGTGGACATACATATTTATTTCGATTTGTGTGGAATAAGATAAGTTTAGCGGGGCGACGGCATTTAATTAACTAACACCATCAAGCTTGGCAATTCTGTTGTAGTTGTATTGATCGCGTTGCGCCCAGGCCAGGTCACCACTGACTCAAATTCGACAAAACAACATTTTTGTTTTGTTTTTGGAAAGTTTAAACCTAAGCAGAAACCGAAAACTCCCATGTGGCTCCCCTACCAAGAAATAAAGGCCGAAGATACTCCGACCTGGGTACTTCATCAGCATGGACAATTGATGCAATACATCTCAAGATCCCTTTGAATAATACTGTGGAAACAAGACAAACCGATCACCCAAAGCTATTACAAGCATCATTGGTTTTTAACATTTATGTAGACTAGCATGAATCGATCAAACTATTAAAGCATATACTTAATAAACAAGGAAGGGCCAAGTTAAAATTTACAGTTATAAGACTCGTTAAATCCAGTTGTTTACAAAAAATCTCAGTATATAATTTGATTCCCACTTACAATTCCACGACTATTATTAAAATTTTCACCACATAAAATAATTACCAACAATATTCAACAACATTTCAAGTTAGTAACACAGTGACGAGTATGATAAGTCAACATTTATAATTTAGCTAACTTACCAATCAGTTATTTTATCAGGGGTGGGCCACTGATGGTTAGAACCGCTGTTATGCCGTTCATCGGTAGTCTATACATGACTTAATTATGTTTGCATGGTATGACCCATTCGTCCAGACATGTATTGCCAAGTGTGTGTCACTGATGGATAGCGCCGTGGAGGCGCTATCCATCTGTGGCTCATACTTGACAAAATATATCTTCTGATTGGGGATCACTTGATCTTACTTAAGAAAAAATAATAAAAATAATAAAAATCATACATAACTGAAAATTATCTGGCAAATAGCGCACAGCGCCAAAAAGAGGAAAACCAGCACAAACAGTAAAGCTAGACGATGTCTACAATGACAAGTAAAATGATCAAAAAAGATCTATTGCTTTGAAAAATCAATGTTTTATCTGCAAACTTTCAGAAAAATCTATACCCGCCCTGTAGAAGTGCGCTTGAAAGTTTTCTTAACAAATTTCACGTTATAAAAGGCATAAAAGGCGACTAGCAGGAAACAAAGAAATGCCAGGTGTTTAATCATAAACCAGGATAGATATCTATTGTTGCACTTAATTATAGTGGTGAAGTTGCTTGGGATGTCTTACGCTTTCACTTTGAATGCAGTTGCACAATTCAGTCCAATATGTTTTGATTTTGCGTTTGGAATATTCTAGAGTCATATAAGAAATTTTGTTCAGGTCAAGTATGGCCAATAGGCTATACCATATCGCTATGATTCATCAGCGGCCTACACCCATAAAACAAACAAATGAATGAATTGACAAATGAAAACAATTGGAAAACGTTATCCAAAAAAGGATTTATCATGATTTATAAAACAAAATTTGGATAATTGGACAAAAAAATTCCGCTAAGCTAAAAATAGCTACCAGTATTTTAAACAATATTTTGATGTCATGGCGACCACAATTATTAATTTCTAAAAAAAGTTACCCATGCTTTGTTGTTTGTTAATTCAATCAAAAGATTGCACCAATGGAATAATATAAATAAGAATAAAAAAAGTAAAATAATCATTAATGAAAATAAGATACATAAAAAATAGCGAAATTCAAGCTATGTTTATCCCAATATTGTACTCAAAAGTTAATTAGTTGAAGGCTGTGATCTCATTTCACCTCTCCATTAATTCAAATTATTGCATTTATTTTTTAAATTAAAAACCCTTTTTTTTATATATCATAATGTTTATAGTGAGCTCTCAGTCTGAAATACTTTGCGTACATATATTTTTGTTTGAGCTTGAGTAACTGATGAATCGCATTGTCGGGGCACATCCCATCTGTGTCTCATAGATGATGAAATAAAATTTTGGACTGGGCTATAGCACAAACCGTCACAGATCATGTCAAACCAAAGAACATACTTTCATGATGACCTTGGATAGGTTGATCCTCGATCCGGCTTCTGTTTTGTTATTCAATCATTGCTTCATTTCAATTGACACGTTTATATAGTTAAAGGACATTTTGTGCAAGGAATAATAACTAAACTGAATGTATTAGAGAGTACGGAAAGTATTAAAGTTTCATCTATTAAACTAAGCTTTTATAGCAAAAGGAAATGATTACCAAAGTGCGGCAATGCAATAAAATGCAAATGCAATATCTATTGCTAGGCTGGAGGCCTCAAATCAGTTCAGCATGCATTTTCTGGATAACTTCCATATAGAATTTGATAATGCACAACAGAAGAAAAAGATTATGGTTCATTCATTCTTCATGATTAAAGTGCATATACCTATTTTTAATTTGTTGTAAACATGACAGGACAAATCATAGTTTTTTAGCATTTTCTCTCATCAAATAGAAAGAGTGTGTGATTCAGCAAAGTCAGAAAATATAAATTGCAACAACATCTTATTGATTATTTATAGGCCAGTAATAATTTACGCCTCACTCTCGACACTTGCTATCAAACTGAAAGAATACCCAAGGGGGTGGAGTCGAGATTTTTCAGAATCTATAAAATTGTGGAATGTCAATATGAAATAAATATTCAAAATATGCAAGAAACAAAGAGGAACATATGATGTTTTTGTTGATACTATCAATTGTCTGAACAGACATTTTAAACATAAGCGAAACAACATTGTTTGTATTTCGCCAGTTAAGCAAGCATATTATCAAAAACTTCCAAGCAACTTTTGGACAAGAATTCACTATTTAGGTAGATGATACAATAGGAGTGAGGTGAGGCCCAAATTTGGTAAAACAATATTTTAACTAACAATAGATATGAAAAACTAGGTCATAATTATCATTAAATACACAAGAATTTGCACCCAAACCGATGTCATTTCTCTTATATGGTATATTTGATATATTTTCTCAAATAAAATCTCAATTCTATCTTGAGAAAATGTGCCCATGATGTTCCCATGTGATGATGAAGTTGTTCCCATGTCGGCATCACATATTCTGAATATCAGGGATTGAACCTCTTCAATTCTAGTTATGAATCCGCCACTCACCTCAGGGCGCAAAAACTTGTATAAGTTCAACAGAACAGAGTCTTTTACGCAACTCAATGGCTGCTCGTGTTGGACCTACTGAAATCCTTAAACACAAAAAATGAATGTACTACAGAATTTGAAAAATGTTTGGCTCTCCCCACTCTGAAATGCTACATACACATTGAACTACTTAACAGCAAAGAAGCAGTTATTTCATTTTTGAATAATCTTTGAGAACGCAAGCTATAACACCGATATGAAGAAAATCTAGAACAATTGAAGAATATTTCCGAACACCGATTTGAGATAAAAAAAATATAATACGGTTGTTTCAACATTCAGAATCTTCGCTGAATAACTCTTGATGATGAACTAATAATAAACGTGTGAATGTATTGATCGGTCCCATCGCAACAAGTGAAGCAACCTGTGAAGATAGTGAAAAAAAGGAATTTTTAAACTCAGATTCTCCATAAAGTGTCAGTCAGATGTTTTGTCAAGCGTGAGTCATTGATGGATCATGCCGCTAAGGGCTGATGTTATTGACACTGACATGGTTATGGTGTGTGACAATGACATGAACCTACCTCAAAAATTGTTATGGAAGTTACGTAAGTACAGAGCATTAGTATTAACTTGTATTGTTTAATTTATCAGGTTTAAGTTTTGTGAAATATGTGGAATTGCAAATATTGGATCTTTTTTTTAACTAGATGGGGCTATCCCATTCACACTAGGTTTAGCCCAACCCGGAGAATAAATAAATGTTTGAGTTTTTGAAATAAAGCTTATTTGCTCCGATAGCGGAATATAACTAAGTAAATAATTGAAGACGCAAGATTCTTTCTAGGAAATCCAAACACACATAACAATTGGAAGTATAACACACTTATACACTTTTTAATCGGTAATTCACTCTAAGCAGAATCCAACGTAAACAAACTAAAAGTCACCAATGTGGGAAAGGCTACCAAAAAAATGTACAGCCTACATCTGCACCCGAAACGAAAAAAATTTAAACACTACAGTGCAGGAACAGGTATCAGCCCCGACAACCGTAAAACCACTTGCTTGCTACCTTTCAAAGAATGCAGAAAATAAGTCTAATAGGCATATAATATATAAATTCCTAAGGCATTGTGCCTCAGGAATTTATATACATGCTAGACTTTCTCCGCCATCCATTACTGTTGCCCTGATGAAGGATATATAAATGTATGTTCTTAACATCAGCAAAACATTTATTTCATCGGCCTAGCGGATTAATTGGAAACTAATAACCCTGCTGGTGAACACTCGATATGCAGAACAGAAAAAATGTTGAACAACTGCACTAACATCGCTGAACCAGCATTCACGAAAAAACATTTCGACCACCATGTTTTTTTTCAAATATGAATTTGAATTCTGCGATCCTACACTTTTGAATCTTCCTGAACACTCGCTTCCTGAACATTTTTCCTGTCATTTTTCAAAGTTAATTTCAACACCAAAGCTACAACGGGCAACGTACCTCAGTAGACCAGACCAAGTTTGGTCCGAAAACAACAGCCAGATTATTGTCATCCATCAGATTAACTTCACTATGTTTTGCTACTTCGGCCAGAAATAATACCAATGTTTTCAAAGCATGCAAATTTATCGCTGGAAGTTTTTGAATTAATTCAGTGATAACGCGTAGTCTCGTATCTTCTTCAACATCTGAAATAAGTAATAAAAGACGATGCAAACAAATAAGCTTAACAGCAAAAATATAGAATATTGCGTTATATATGATAAAAGAATTTGGTTTAAACGCAACTAGACATTCAACTTTCAGATAATCTCAATACTATCGCTTTTTGAGCATATTTAACGTATAGTTGGATTTAGATCAGTTTTACAGTGAGCACGTTGGCAGCCAAGAACTCATTCTGAGAAATACTGCTCATCCGGCGAGAAACAACATTATGGAAGCTTTGGATACATGAAGGAAAATATTGCAACATTGATATTCCTCCCCTCACTGATAAATATAAAAAAGTTTATGAATATTTATTAATAACTTACGTGTTATATTTAAAATATATTCATATAATTCATATGTAAGTAAAGGTTCAGGAAGTTGACGGAGAAACGCTTTCAATGTCACAGCAGCAAGATGGGCATCTTCAAATACAACCTGAAAAAATATATAAATTGGATATAGCCGAAATTACTACTATTGGGCATACGTTATCCATGAGCAGCAAAATCCTGACTGTGTTAATCGTCATGCCTTATTAAAAATCCGACATGTTGATTAAAGTAATTGTGGAGAAATGGAATATTACAATAAAAATTTTAGAACATTCCGTTGTTTCCCCACCACAATTTTAAACGAATCAAACAGCTCTTGTATTGCAATTATACTATTGCCAATGAGAAGAAGAAAAACTGAATAAAACCTACAATTTCTGATTGTGTTCGTTTATCTGCTTAGCTTACGAAAACACACAACATTCGTACCTGTTGACCAGTATTGTATCTGTTTTGCACATCTTTCAAAGCGAGAGCAGAAGCCGATCTTCTGAACAATCCCTGTGTTTGTAAACCTAACAATCCAAGTATTGCTAATTAATGAAATCCGGCAGTGGTGGTTCTGACCAGCATCAAGAATCATAGTTGGGGTAAAATAAAGTATAGGTATATAGCCTCAATCTCATGAAGACCTCTACGATAATCTTTAAAAATACAAATTTTCAAAAAATATTGGATGGCCTCCCAAGTATCGTATTTTGCGGCGTATAAGCACCTCCGTGGTAATGGTCGCAAAGGGTCATTTTTCTAAAATTTTGCTATTTTGCACACAGACATGACGCAGCGCCGTAATAGTCGCAAAGCGTCGGTGAACCACTCCTCAAAAACGCTTATCAAACACTAAAGTAATAACGTACAGTAATTCATTAACTCAGACGCATGGAACGCAGTATTGTTTTTGTCCAGGTGTGCAATGTCATTTCGGCCAGGTGTGCAGGTGTGCAATGTCGTTAGGCCAGGTGTGCAATGTCGTTCGGCCAGGTGGTCAATGTCGTTTCGGCCGATGTCCGTAAAACATCGCTTTTCTCCCTTCAAAGTGTCGCGGTGGATTGTTGAAGCATGGGAACAAGTGAGCCCAGAATGCCTAGTGAATGGTTTTACGAAAGCTGGTATATTTTACTCCCTTTCAGACAAAATTGAAGTGCCGATCGTTACAAACCAATCACCTTTGTATGATCTCTTTTCCTCAGACACCGAAGACGCCATTTCTTGTTGTTGAAATTATTGTTTATCGAGATACACATTTTGCATTTTAATACATTGCCTACCAAGACGTCATGTCGTGAACATAAACAAAACATAATTAACGGGAGCAGTTTCTACAATAGTACAAAACATTATCAGAGAAACAGTGTGAAAATGTACAATTGTGGAACTTTCTTGATTGATTGATTTTGTTGATTAAAGTGTGCCGTCGATTGCGTCATTGTCAAAACGTCAAAGTAATTCGCGCCGAACCTTCCGAGTTTAAATTCCTTAGAGGGTATTTAAAACAATATATTATTGGCGATAAAATAATTTATTATTTTTTATGAATCAGGCTTTTAAATACCAAAATATATATATTTCGATGTCACAATTGTAGATTTTTCCTTGTTTCGTTAATTTAAAGGCTGGCGTCGATTGCGTCATCGTCAAAACGTCAAAGTAATTCTGGTCAACTTGCTAAGTTTAAATTCCTTGTTTCGTCAATTTAGAGGCTGGCGTCGATTGCGAACTACATACATTCCCTTTCACGCCGTTTTGCAATGAATGATATAATACTGGTCGTTCCGATTGATGATCACACATGATCGGATCGTCATCAAATTAAATCGCACGTATGACGATGTATGACATGTATGTACCAATGAAAATTCACTAATGTCTGCAAGCAAAAAGATCGAGCATACACGGTAAATTTGGGTGCAGTCTATTATCAATTTAATTCAAATCTCTCTACAATTTGACATATCTTGAAAGTACATGCGCTGGCCGCGTCATCTATATATAACTTTTATATACCTAATACGAAACGCTCCACAATTCGCTGTGGATCGGGAAAAAAACAATAAATTGGTCGCAGCAATGTAAAAGTCTCAGAAAGAAAACTTTTGGAAAAAAGTAGCGACTTATCCGCCGCGAAATACGGTAATGAACTTATTTAGTTCTTTAACTGTAAACATAATAGGGAAAAACAAGTTTTTCACACAAAACTGTCAGGATTCATTTCTAAAAAAGCAGTGTGTTGAAAAATATGATGAGGCAAGTTTTGGTTTCAGTGCGAGTTTTTTTAATTAAATGCTCTTGAACAATATTCAGAACTTATTGTGAAAACCACTGAAGATTCAAAAAAAATATTTCTCTATTCAAAATGTAAACAATTATATTTACATACATATGTATGTGAATACATAAATGTAGTTAAAAAAATAAATATCATAATTAACAATTTATTCACAATCTTACCATTTTCTTTCAAATATGAAATAGTTTCTTGCATAACTTTTGGCAACTTGAAACCAGGGTTGTTTTCTTCAAGACTAAGAGAAAATAGATATAAAGTCTTATAATATTGTTCTGAAAGTATCAGTTACCGAGACTGACAGAATGTCAGTTAGCCAGACTTTCCAAAAGAAATAGTCAATATTGTATGATAAATCTCATGCTAGAAGATGAAAATGTCTCATTGGATGTGCATTAGCAAATAAAATTGTAGAAAAAGATTCAAAATCATCAATACTGCTATGAAATAGCAGCGATGTTAATGACTTTGCCGCTTTCTGTCAGTCCAAAGAAATTAACATGAACCTTTTGAACACCCGATAAAAGAAACGAGATTATGTCACCCTGGTGGACGAACGGATCAAATATACGAAGAGAGAGAATAAACAGTAAAACGAAAGAAGCAGAAACTAGCACGATAAAATACAATACTACTACTGTGGTAACCACTAAGTGATGAGTGAGATACTTGAGGAATAAAAATTTATCCAGACTGTTCATGTAGGAATAAAATGAGAGATATTTCTACATAATTTAAAGAGTTATTAATGCATCCATGTTAAAATTAATAAATTTGGCAACTTAAAGTCAATGATATATGAATTCACAAGGACATTATGCTCAGTAATTACGAAATACCTAGTTTGCAAAATATAAAACTAGCTACTTACAATTTGAGAGAAACGCCGAATTGTTGTGTTGTCAGAGGTTCGATTGACGTTGAACTATCAGCAACATCTTTATTTTTCAAACTTGAGCGTGACCTACTCACAAGTTCTTCATCTCGTCTGGTAACAAAAGAAACAAACTATTATCGAGAGCTTACAATTACTTAATTTTTCAACCACTGATGGATTACAAAAAAGTAGCAACTTTATCCAATCAGAAATTTTTTTTTTGCCAAGCATGAGTCACGGTTGGACCGTGCCTTAATGGCACGATCCATCAGTGACTCATACTTAACAAAACATATGCGGTTAAAATAATTCTGACAGGGCGGATATGATAGACCCATACATTACTGAAAAAAGTTGAAAATAGTTGCACAATCGGAGTGGAAACATCACTTACTTCAGAACTTCTGGTGGAATGTTCAGTTGTGAAACTTGAAGGACGTCGCTCATTTCACTCAAATAATTGATATAACGGAGTTTCCTTCCGAATTTTATGCTAATAAATGGCTTCATTATACCCATCATTATTCGTATAAAATTTGTTGGGTGAACAATGTAAAATGCTTTGATATTTTTCTTGTATCTAAAATAGAATAACGATTTGCTTAGTATGATAATATGCGTTATTTTCAGATTACGCAATTTTGTCTCAACGATATATTTTGAGAAGTGTGAGTCAATGATAATAGATTAATTTTGTTTTAATAATTATATTTTGAGAAGTGTGACTCAACGATAACATATAATTTTATTGCAGTGCAGGGTATAGTTGCATTCTGAATTATATGTATTAGGCCTATTTCTTCTGGATTGACGGGTGGCAAAGGCTTGTTTTAATTTGAGTGTCAAACAAATCCATGTTAGTTTCATCCAGTGAAGCGACAAGCTTCCGCAACGACCTTCCAAAAATCTTCATCATCACTGCTATTTAATAGTACACTTGGTAATTTATTCAAAAACTGCTTAACATAAAAACTGAAAAAAAAAAAAAAAAAAAACGGTGCTCACTTTCTGTCAAATTCTTTGTATGCGTCAATTACAAATGACATGTTCGGTTTATTTCCGCTGTGCAATCCATGATGTAGATATACGAGACTATAGTCTGATTCAACATATTTATCCAGTGTGTGTTTCAAATATCTAAATGTTATTGTTATATCATAATTAGGGTCCTTATCCTAACAGACAAGTGCTCTAGAATTCTGATAAAAGATTCATTTTTCTTTGATTGTTCTTAAATTGATTTTTTTGCAGAAAAATCATGATATATGACCATGACTTTGCTGCAAAATGGGCACAAAATGGTCCGATATCAGCAATTTTGTTTATCTAAAATGTTGAAACATTATTCTATATGAATCTTAAATTCATTTAAAGTAAACAATCCTTAGTAATTGAGAAAGATAAGATCGATAGAAAGTGGAAGAAATTTGCGTTAAAAGAATCATTTCAACATCCAAACGTCCAATTTCAGTTTTCCCAGTTTCACTTTCGTTTTTTTTTCAACTGTGTGCTCGACAAATGTTAATAAAATTAGCAATCGAATCCTATATCCGATTCAAATATACATTTTCGATTCGAATACTTTAATAATATACGAATCCACTCGAATTCGCTATTCTGAATTGCCAATACCCGTTTGACTGTGAAGTAAGAAACCGAATGCACTATCTAAAACAATAATTTTGGGAATCGTTATTCCCAAAATAACATCAAATCCATTATTAATTTATTGCCACAAATATAATTATTGATATAAGCTTCGCACCTCTATTTACGAACATCAAAATCAACATAGTCAGTCAATCCTGCTCTTGCCAAGCCCGTATAAAAATATTCAAGACTTACTTGAGAAACTTTCCTTGATCGAGAACTTTATTTGAAGGAAGTTTACATGCACTGACGACAATAACTGGTCTGCATTGCAGGTCGACACCTGATACCTGGAAAAATAATTTACAGTAAAAAAGGTATTTGAATTCAGACATTTATCACGAACAGTTATTCACAACGTAGAATTTAACCAAAACTTAATACTAATGTTGACACCAGTGACGCCATGGCAAATAGTTTCGAAATGATGCGATCCAATATTCAATCCTAAAGATCCAATTCCCTTTAATTCAATTTAAAAAGCCTTATTTAAATGAGAAATTTGTATTTTCTCTTTAATAAGAGTGGAAGCAAAAATTTGATGGAAAATAAAAATTATTATCAGATTGTAACAGAATGATACGATGTCACTAGGGCTGCCCAAAATATTCGATTCACGAACCCCATAGTATTTGATTCGATTTAATTCGAAATCAATCGATTAAAAAGGATATATTTATGGAAAATAGATCTCAATTTTGGCGACTTCAATATTTTTCTAAGAAAATGTTTTTGTTTGTTTATTATGATACCTTTGATCTGAATATACGATTAGATTTTGGCCACACCAAACAACATGATACAAATATACAAGCTTACTTCAACTATCCCATATTGTGCAATGTCATTAAACTCAGCACTTGCATCTGACCAAGCAGATTTTGGACGAGGTGTATCAATATTGTATAAACTTGTTGGTGTCTGTTCTCTGGCAAGCTCTGGAATAGAATAATAACAATAATGCTATAAATTGTATACTGGAATTTTTTTTTATTTAAACCAAAAATAAATAGAATCATCTCAATATGCTCAAAAAAAAAAAAATCTTGCTTGGTATCAACATCTTATTTCACTGTAATGCCCTTTCCACTCCTTATATTACCAATTGGGACAAAGCCAAATCGAGAAAGAATTTATCAAAGCATCTTTTATCAAGTATGTGTCACTGATATATCGGATCGATGAGACTCGGACCATCTGTGGCACATGCTTAAAAAATTTAATTTCTGACTGGAGGCAAGCAATTTTTATATGGATCTATGGTAATCAGACTTTGTCTCTTACATTTGACTACCAGCCTAGTTAGCTTATTCTTTCCGTTAGGAAGTAATGATAAATACCAACAAAAACACATTGTATACCAAATAGCATAAAATTACGCGATCATAACACAACTACAGCGTTATAAAAATATGTTGAACTATACATGTTCATATATGCTAATTTGAATCACTTGCATAAACTAAAAAATCACAACAGAAATTTTTCATGTCAATTTCTTCAAATGATTCACTATTTTTATTATAATCAGCATCATCATTCGATAGCAGTATAGATAGTTTTAAAGACGCAATTTCAAAAACATGCCGAAACTGCCTCACCATAACAAATATTTTCCACTAGAGCTGATTGGGGCATGGACATTTATTCATCAAGCAGAGATCTTTTACACGCAACAGAAATATAATGATCAATAATAGAAATATAATAACCACCATGCCATAATAGGTCATAACCCTAATTTAGCAAACAATCTTGTCACTAAGCACTCAAAACAGTTTTATTTACAATTCCATAATTATTACCTTCCATCATATTACTTGATGTTGCACTAGTAACCTCAATAGCAAATCTCTACTATACTTTCATATAAAAGCCTATAACCTACACATACACCAGGCAGAACCTTTAGTAATGAAGTCTCGTGATTGACTGCTGACTGCATAGACAATACACTTCTATAAAAGGTAACAAAAAGTGTTTCTATAAAACAGGAAGCTATTTAAGTTTCCGTGGGCTTCATTTTCAATAAAACATTATCTTGGTCTTAGTCATCAAATTGCTAGTAAGCAGCAGCAAACTTTTTACTGAAGTATTGTTTTTTGTGTGAAAGGTAGAAGCAACAGCAAGTTATATAATGCAAAAATTTACAGCAGTAGAACTAGATACAGGAATATTCATACTTTAATATGCTTTCATTATGATGTACGATACTGTTGATTTTAATTCCCTAATTTCAACACTTGACTCTACCATCAAGGCATATAACTCTTTGAGTACCTACATAAATGAAATGCAATTATGAAGCCTAATATTTAAAACAAAAATTTCATTTTACAATAACGCTCCCCGGTTGTGACTCTTGCCTATGAGTAGCCTAATCTTGATTGTACATAACAGCATAAATGGGAACTGGACAGGACACACCACTTCTTAGTACTTAATTAAAATGATGACCCACTTCAAAAACATACCCAAGCACAAAAATATCGCTGAAATATGTTTATAGTTTTGTTTGGTTAAAGCATGAAGTATTGAAGCATCAGTATCTGCAGATCCATGGTTTATCTAAGATTCATGCTTGAGAAAACAGAATTTCTGAATGGGCATGTTCTGGACAACATTTGAAATTTCTAAAATTCAAACTCAGCTCAAGAAGACTGTATTGGCATTCTCGAATTAATAGTTGATTAGCTTGACACAAGACGCTTTAGTGCTTTCATATTTTCTGATCATATAAACGAATTCTCATCCCTAAGACTGTTTTATCGATGTGAATAGTTCACAACACAGAATCACAGATTGCATTCTTATTTCTGGTGCTTTCTTCTATTCATATTCCAATATAAATAACTCGCATTCAGCATAGTTATTTTTCTTTTGCCCTAAAGATTTCCCTCAAATAGAGCACCATGACGTCTGGTGCACAATCCCAATATAAATCAAAAATATTATTTGCCAAGCATGTGCCACAGATGGATTGTCTCATCGACACAATCCATCAGTGACACATACTTAACAAAAGATGTTTTCATAAATCTTTTTCTTTCTTTCCTTTGACAAATTGATAGGAACATAATAATGCTTCATACCTACCGAGTTTTGATACACTTGGTTCCACTGATGAAGAACATTTCCCACAACATGTTCCCATGTTTTGTTATGAAGGATCCATCATATTTGTAATTTCTAGTATTAACGAGCAACCGGCAATACGTTTTTTTAAAACATTTCCTTGATCCTTCTTACAGGTAATATTGTAGATCAAATATGCACAAAAATTTATTGTATAAAAAAAGACACAATCATAATAGACAAGGACATATTTTTTTCGATTTCTTCAACACAAACACTAAAATAATCAAACAAAAATGAAGAAATTCGGAAACGATTAAAACCTTGAGTAAAGTTCGGGGTGCGATAGTTCCCGAATATAAAAAATATATATCCTAATTCCTAAGTTGAAAAGAAGAAGACTATGGTCGAATTTGAGCTTCACAAATACATTAGTGAAATATAGTATTTAAGAAGTCTGAATTCAATACCTGTAATGATGAATTTTGGAACTTTGCTACTGTAATATTGTATGTGAAATGTGAATACAAAACTGACTGAGATAATTAGTTAAAATACATACCTCCATCCCATACTCTAGGACAACGAACTTCCTTTCTACCTTGCTTGGACTTTGCGGCCATTCAGGGATACTTCAACACTACAAATAACACTGCATTCCATTTGTAATGTAACTTTACTACAGTATAAACACTGCACTAAGCCTCCTAACAACAGCTGTACCTGTCAATCAATTCCTTATATCCCATCATAAATTGTGTTTCGTTAAGCATGGGCAACAGATGGACCAAGTCTCAATGATTCGATTCATAAATAGTCATGCTCAACAAAATATAAGTACGGTAAGTAATACTGTACATTTGATTGCATGATTGCCTTCTTGGCATAACCTAATGAGAGTACGATTGAGGTCACTGATATCAGACACCCAGACAAGATTTAGCTGATTTTTTGTAAGAAGAGTAGCTTTCTGAATAATAGCAATTAGTAAGTGATGACTTTTACCTTCCTAAAATAATGAAATTGCTTCCAACTGCCCAATTTTAAAAATGGTAAAATAGTCCATTTTCAAAAAAGATATTGGTTTTTTAAGCAAGAACCACAGATGGACTGCATCTTTCATGGGTGACCCTGTACAAAATTTTTTTTTAAACAATTTACACTTTTTTTATTGCTAATGGGGTCGCTCCAAAAATACGGAACATTTAATTCCATAAAAAACAAGGCCGAAATTAATTTTGTAAGGAGGGTATAATGTCAAACATACCTTCACCATAAACTTTGATTTGATTTGCCAGTTGCTTGTAATAAATCTTTTGTCTTCCCACTACATACTATTTTAATTTTATTCTAATTTTCAAGAAAAGTGAACGTCTGTGAACCTTTAACTTTTCATAGAAAATTGAAAATATGGGCAAAACTGAAGTGCTCAATCACACAACCTAATTTACATCGTCAAAAAAGTAGGTAAGAGATGCCAGTTTTTGTCTTCAGAAACTTGGAGGTTGTATAAAGCAATCAGATGCCTAGCATATATAAACTAAATTGACAATTTTTTAACAGTTTTTTTCAATAACTCTAACAGACTTGATATACAGACTTATTAAAAGGTCGTGTGTCTCTACCAAAGTCGACCAGTCTGTTAGAATAAATTACTGATAAATAGGCACTGTTGTATTCATTTGGCAAGATTTTAGAAAGTTTTCTTAAGGAACCTTTGCTACAATCACTTACAAAAAGATGCATTATAGAACTTGCACTTCTATGCACATCATATATTAAACCTGTCTTCATTTCACCCCCTGTCAACATAGTACTTAGTTGAACATATAGCTCCAAAAATCAATGTAAAAAATACAGTACCTAGCTGATATTATCTACACATTCCTAACAACCTATTAATATTAGTCCTTCTGACTTCCTTCCTTGCTGCCCATAATGTTGATTTATGCAAACCAAGAAGCAATCTTATTATTGGACAATGAATGAAAACAAATAAATCATCGAAGTCGATTAAAATTTTGATAAAACAAGTTTTGTGGGTCACAGGTGGATCGTGACAGAGGTACCGTCCAGCTGTGACACATGCTTTTAACAAACAAAATGAATATTCTGACCGGGATGCAAAAATATTATTGTTATTAACTACGAGAAATACTCAGGTTTATAGATTATCTTATGTTTGATTGATAAACAACACTTTAAAAGCATACTATACAGCCACATTTTTCTGTATGCTTTCTATGAACACTTCAGGTCATTATCTATGGCAGAGTAATAGCCACCTATGACCTATGCTTCACAAAACCTAATCATGCTTCAAACATTCATTCCTCAAATATTCTGAAATCGGCTGCTGCTAAAACATTACTCCAGATAAGACCTTAATCACGTGTACAAATTATAGAAGTGAACATATTCTATATGTACCGAAAGTACAAGAGAAGCGTACATGATGTTCATTCAAGAAAAAGTCATTTCTATTTCGATACCCACGTCTTTTCGCAGAAATAAATCCCCAGAATACGGAACGCTTTGCATAATTGAAGACTCGGGCGACGCGATCACTGAAGCAAGGCATATATTCAACGTCTCCTGGACAACATACGATAAACAAACACAATACATACAATGGCAACATGCCGTCAACCACTAAATAAGACAAGGGAAAATGATGGATAAGGTGGTTTAAATTAATCCATCGTCGTTGTACCGATGATTACCCGAGTCGGTAAAAAATTCTTTTTTAAATACGAGTCACTGATGTATCGCTCCACCGAAGCGCGCTCCATCTGTGGCCCTTGCTTCACAAAATAAAATTTCTGATTGGGAAAAGCGGTACTGCATCGTGAACGATATGCCACGCAACGGTGATCACGCCTTGATAATATAATATACCCCAATATGGCGATGTGTAAGCGATAGTCTATTATTATACAAAACCCCATTTCGTAAAACAAATTTTGACAGATTTGTCACGTCATAGTCTGTCTGTTCCCAATTAGTAGATAAAACGCGTCTTCCTGGATCTTGAATTGAGGACGAAGTTGTTATAATATTTAATTATCAAGCAATTTAATGGGTAAATATTGGAATTCTTTTTATAATATAACACAATCGCCTCAACAGCGATACCAGTAACATTTTATTTCGCAAAGCATGGACAAAAGTTGATTAACTTGACCCCACGTATACTCAACGGCCTATGTCGTGCAAAAATGATCAGTTGCGTACTCTCGTAGGAACCACAGGTGGACCACACATCAGTCACCTCGTTTGATAAACCTCCTAAGTAACGAGATTTTGTTACTAGCGTTACTACCTTACTTAATTAAGTCTGACATTCCGGTTTGACTGAACTGTAGACGCGTTTGAAATCTGTTCTTTGCTTACCTAAATTATTAACGAACTGGCCACTCCTAGTTGCGAAATAACGAAAATATCCCTATCCAATCCGATAAATTCTGTAAAACGGTAAAGTACGAGTCATCCGATCAGAAAAATATTGAGCAAACTAGTTTAGGTTAGTATGAATCACTGATGGATCGCGCCGCCGAGGGGAAGTCCACCGTCCACCCGTAGGCCATTCTCAATTTCGGATTCGGCATTCATGAATCGTGTCGATGATACGCGATCCGCATATGGAGCATACTTGAGAAAAAAATTCTGAATATGTTATCTTATTAGAGCACAACCACTCACATGCTTTTTGCCCCGAAGTGAAAGTATCGGAAAGTTTATTATTGCTCGGAAGGGTTTCGAGCAAATAGTTCTCGTTGCTTAATTTTAAAGCCTATAATTTTAAAGCTTATTTAAAATGTGTCCAAATTTCACAACCACACGGCTTTGAGGTTTGCTTTCGAAGCAACTTTAACCTCAATATCATACGAATGGGCGCTGGAATCGAAGCGTTTTTATCGCGTCGCGTCTTTCACGCTCCATCCCGATCAAATCCATCACAAAAAACGGCTTTTTTAAGTTCGAGTTCTGCAGTTCGAACGGGGAATCCTAAATATGATCTTCTAAACTAATACTGTAAAATCTGAATAAACTAAACTGCCATGCGCCACGTCACAAATCACGCAACGTTGAAGGTAAATGAAAAACCCGAAGAAATGAGTGCTCCTTGTTACTCTGATATGAAAGACGAGGTTAAGATAAAACGTACCCAACCCTGTATTGCCCCACTGCTAATTATTTTATCAAGCATGAACCGCATATGAATCGCCGCTGACCTGGCACCTGACAAAATATGCTCGAATACAATTTCCCGACTGGGGCGGCATTAGATCTAATGACAATAGGGGGTTTTCGTTTGTAAATACAGTAGAAATTGAAAGCAGTCTTTACCTTGCATAATTGCAACCGCCCGCCTGTGTTCAATATTTACGCACTTGATATTATTGACAATGGAGTCCCGGAATAAAATTTGTCAGTAAGCTTGAGTATGATCCGTCGATAGTTCGCATCGTCAAGACGTAAGCATCACATATTGCTCGGCAAATCGAATTTCTGGTACGTTATTAATGAAGCTTATCGCTTGTGACGTAATGTCTGACAAGGCATATTTTGGGAGATTCTAAATCTAAAACGTCGACACACAGTCGGTCATGTTGTCCCAGTCATGAATATCTTCTGAAGCGCTAAGTAACGGTCATCTGTGGCACATGCTTGTCAAAATAAAAATTCTTATAGGGATGCTCTATTTGTCAAATCATACTAATAATAATTAGAATTCGGCAGGGATGTCCAAACCGACAATTCGGAAATAAGACACATTCTGTGATTAAATAGATTATAATTTTCGCTCAAACTTTTTGAGCATGTTTTGTCAAGTATGAAATGACAATAGCCCACAGCTTGATCTACATCATAACCCTGATTACAATTTGAATAAAGACGAGTAGATAAATTACTGCGGGTTCGAAAACCAGTTAAACTCCCCCTCCAGACACATGCATTACCATTACCAACAGATTTCCAATGTAGTTAACTATTTGTCTGTAGTCTCCAGTGTCTGTTGCCATGGCCAACTAACTCATAAAAAGTGAGCGACGAGATAACAAAAAAAATATGATGAATATTATCACAACTAGCATTCCAATCGATGGAATATATATATATATATATATATAATTATGATGATTATCTCCATTTCTTAAACAAATTTTTTTTAAATATAAACCAAATTGAAATAATCATTTAAAAATAATTTCTTCTTGCATTCCTAGCATAGGGTAACACGTATTTGCACGCAACACAAATTCAAGGCAAGCACATCAACTGTTTTTTGAGCCAAGGAAACAAAAGTCTTTGTCATTAATACTCATCTACGCAGTATTATGCATTATACCAACCAGATACTTCATTTTGTAAACTTTGAGTCACAGCTTCACAAAAACATGTCTGCACAAAATATTTCCAACCGTATTTGAATATTTTTTATTCAAATAGTGTCTAATACACAAGTGAGTACTAATGGCAAAGACAAAAATCTCTTGTTTTTTTCAATTGAACTTAACTTTAAGCAAGGTTAGAAGCAGCACAAGGGGAGAAACTAACCAGCGACCAACTAGTGAACCATGGATGACTGTGCTGCATTATGTGTATTGAAAAACAAGTATATAAGCGAAAACATTCACAAAATACAGCAAAAGTGTAAATGCAATGACAAATAATGCTCGTAATTATCTTCTAAACCTATTGATATAATGTATTCCTAGATGGACTTTAATATGTAACTTTTTAAAAGGAAGGATAGGATAGATAGTTTTATCATCAGTCAGGGAAATAATCATATACTGCTATTGCTACCAAAGTAATTTTGTGTTGTTAATTTAATGAAATAAAAAAAACATCAAATTTTTTGCAATGAAAATGCCACAAAGTGAAATCATCAACTAAAATTCTAAACTGACAATTTTAAAGCTTCACTCAGACAACTTTACACTGTTCTCTAAGCAAAGCATCCAGAAAAGAGAACTTTAGTCAATGCCGTACACTAAGTACCTTGTATGAAAAGTCGAGAACAGAACTTTACTCCCAAAACCTACACAAATTATAATATGTACAGGCATGGGAAGAGAACCGTCCCCAGTTCACTACACAAATTTTACAGTACCCTGAAAGGAGAACTTTAAAATTTTGCTCATTTGGATATAATTATATGCTGATAATGTAATACATCAAAGCAATTCATCAAAATTAACCAACCTAACCAGTACACGCAGGTAGTGTACAAAGGCATAAACAAAAATATTGTTATGCGTTTGTGTTGCAGTGGCCTTTTTTTAAACTGGGTTGTTTGTGCCCATGCAGTTTCGCATTATTGAATTGATCACAGTTAGTGAGCTCAACCATTGGTTTAGGTTATAATAAAATAGGTTCATTTAAAAACTATTAATTACTGATTACTGAAGGATAGATGTCATATTTTTGAATACCGATACAAGTGCTAATACTACCTTATTAAAATATATTATGATACTGAGTACATTAGATAGATATAGTTTATTTCGATATCTGCAACAAACATAAACAATAGAGCTTACCGATACCATATTTTTGCAACTGATATAGATACTGATATTTTGACATTTTTGACCACCGATAACGGATATTTTATATTACATGAAGTGAAACTCATTGAAAAATCTCTCTCAAAAAAAAACAATGAATCAAAAAAAATAATGAAAGAAATGTCTATTGCATAAGAAGGGCAAATGAATAAGAAATATACAGTACTTCAAAAAAATGACCAGCCAAAAGATTGAAAACTGTATTACACTTAGTCTTTCGTCCTCAAGCAATTCGCTAACCCCTACTTTCATTTCTAACATTTCTTCTAGAGTCAGCTGCCAAGTATAAACTCCCAAGCTCTAGAAAACCATTAGGCAAACAACGCTGCAATTGCATTCCTCTACACTAAGCAATTTGAGCGCTCCAAGGCGAGCAAAAAACATAATCATCACACACCCAACTAGATACCACTCACCAAATTGCTCTAAGATCTTCACTCCCTCTCCCAAACACATTTCTAACTAACATTTTGATGCATTACTGGGCAATTTTTTGCGGCGGGACCAAATTTCATCTCATGCAAATAACATCTGCTGCAGATTTACCAGATGAAAACGAAAAAATATTGCACAATTTTGCCATTTGAACAAAAAACTCGTGAAGTTTAGTACCATATATCCGGTTATCATAAAAATTTCCCATGTTGCAAGCGACTCATCCTATCCCGGGAGACAACGCCAGATGCTTGCAGCGTTGGCGCCCCCTAGTTAGGATGAGAATATTCTGCCAGTTTTTTTTATAATGACATTCGGGAATATGGTACTAAACTTCACTAGACCCGGAGATTCCACACCCTTACCATTCACCAAAGATCATTTGCATAGATTTAACATGGATAAAAAGACTGTGTGCAGGCACATGAGGGCAAATGTTTGTGGGCACAAAAATAACGTTAAGTGACATTTTTCTGCTTGGGAATTAAATCTTTTCGGCATAAAAATGAAATATTTAGAAGTCAAACGGATGACATTAGAACTAGAAATCTTCATCATTATATTCTGTAATAAAAGTATGAATAAAATTGTTGTAAGAGGAAGCCGTAAGCAGTCAGGCAGTGCTAGAAACGTATTCCCAACACTTTACTGATGTATGATGGAGCTGACCCAGAACCGGGCACCTTGTTACAAAGGCACATCCCAAAGGTTAGTAAAAAATCTAACTAATACTATTTTCTGGGGTCTACCGTATTACCTTCTTCTGCTTGCCTTTCCAAATCCTTAAACGATTGTTCTTTCGCGTTTCCATTTATTCCATCACCATCGGCATGAACTCCAGTTTGCTAGCTCCAATACTTGCAGCTGGACCGTCAGATGATAGGTCCACCAAGTCCCCAACAAATTGCTGGGACATCTTTCACCTGTAATATCAAACACAGAACGATGCCTCTGGAAAGACAGACAAACATTCACAGATACAGCTGACAGGACAGAGGATATGAGCTGAAAAGTTTCACTCTCTAAAGCTGAAAGCCCACCGCTGACTGCAGACCTAGTGGAAAATTGAATTTCTCAAACTGGCAGAATCGCATCAAGTTCCTACGCATCTTTATCAGTGTTCCCATCACATAATACAAGAAATAATGAAAAATTAAAAAAACATTACAAAACAGCTTATCAGATTAATGTACGTGGTCAGAAAAAACGCTAGGTGGAACGCGAGAAAAGAAATGTAGAATAAATTTTCGAAAAAGAAAAAAAAAATTTAACCGAAAATTTATGGTTATATAAAAAATTTTGTAACTTCCATAACTCTGATAAAGGCAACATATCAGTACTATGGGGTTATAGAGCAATATATTGTACATGTACTCACAGATTTCAGAACATCAACGGAACGTTTGAAAGTTGCCAGATAAAAGCGCGAAAATTATTATAAAATACCAAGTTTTTGTCAATTTGTGGCCAAATTGAAAAATTTATAACTTCTACAAAACTAATAAAGGCACCATTTCAAAACAATGGGGTGTTGGAAAATATTCTTTTACACGAACTCACTGAATTAGAATAACAGCGGAACGTTTAGACGATGCGCGATGAAAGCGCGAAAATTGTTAAATATGATATTTTTTTGGAGATTAACGATCATATTGAAAAATCCCTAACTCCGTCAAATCTAGTAAAGGCAACATTTCAAAACCATGGGTGATAGAAAAATATATTTTACATGTAATCATTGAATTAGAACAACAGCGGAACGTTTTGAGATTGTCCGATAAAAGCGCGAAAAATGTTATAAAATGACGACTTTTTTGGGAAATCAAGGGTCATATTAAAAATTTCGTAACTCCTACAAATCCAACAAAGGTAACATTCCAAAAAGACATGGGTGATAGAGAAATATAATTACATGTGCTCACTTAATTGAAATAACAGCTCAACGTTTTATATTTACCGGATAAAAATGCTAAAATTGCTGAAAAAATGTCATTTTTGTCAATTTGAAGCCAAATTGAAACATTTATAACTTCTGCAAATCTAATAAAGGCATCATTTCACAACTATGGGGTGATCGAGAATATTACTTTACATGTATTCACTGCATTAGAACGATAGCGGAATGGTTTGAGGTTTTCAAATAAAAGCGTGAAAATGTTACGAATGAAAAAAATGTTGGAAATATAGGGTCATATTATATATTGAACGATATTCAAAAATTCGTAACTCCTAAAAATCTAATAAAGGCAACATTTCAAAATCATGGGGTGATCATATTTTACATGTACTCGCTGATTTAGAACAACAGCGGAACGTTTTGAGATTGTCAGATAAGAACGCGAAAAATGTTAATAAATGACAACTTTTTTGGTAATTAAAGGTCATATTGAAAAATTCCCTAAAATCCAACAAAGGCAACATTTCAAAATGATGGGATGATAGGAAAATAAATTTTGCATGTACTCATCGACTTAGAACAACGGCGGAACGTTATAAAATTTCCAGATAAAAAATCGAAAAATGTTGAAAATTGGTATTTAGGTATAGCATAATAATATTCTAAGAAATTTTCGCTCTCTTATCTGGCAACCTTAAAACGTTGCGCTGTTGTTCTAATTCAGTAAGTACATGTAAAATATATCTTTCTATCATCCCATAGTTTTGAAATGCTGCCTTTATTAGATATTTATGAGTTACGGATTTCTCAATATGACCTAAATTCCCCAAAATTTTGTCATTTTTAACATTTTTTGCGCTTTCATTTGGGAACTTCAAAACGTTCCGCTGTTGTTCTAATTCAGTGAGTACACGTAAAGTATACCTCTCTATTACGCAATCATCGTTTTGAAAAGTTTTTTAATTTTCTAAAAATTAACAATTTTAACAATTTTCACAATTTTATCTGACAACCTTAAAGCGTTCCGCTGTTGTTCTAATTCAGCAGGTACATGTAAAATATATTTCTCTATCGCCCCATAGCATTGAAATGTACATGCGTAAGATATCTCTGCAATTGAAAAAATGTCATATTTTTTGGCTAGCGTCACAGTGGTCACAGTGGCCTGTGATAAGTTGATAACAGCGAATGCCAGTTCCGCGAAAAACTTAGGAGCTAGAATTGCATATTAGCGCGAAGAAAGTTTACCACCACTTTCATTGTTGGCGGGGCATGAAAAAAAGTTATATATAGGAGGTACCCAAGAAAATTGCAACACAGTTCCGGGATCACAAGAGATTTTAAAAAGGAAGAATAAGCCGGATTATTATTTATTTTTTGCTAGTTGCATTGTTCATCCGTTTCCAAAGTGAATTATTTATTGCAGTGCCGAATTACCACAACAAAGATCAAGGAAACTTATTGAAAAAGTTAGCAGGCAGACCGAACTCCACTCAGACATTGCAACCTCGACATTTGAACATTTCATCACAAAATAATATGACATATTCTCATATTTATTAGTATTTTATTTTATTTCCTAATATGGCGAATTGGATGGATAGTATCATTTTCGATCACAAATTTTGGACGTTTTGCCTTAGTCGAAAATAACCGGGAATTCGGCTGGGGAACGGGAAACGTAGAAATGCACTAAAGTTCCTGAACCGGAACCTCAACCCTAACTCCTATTATGAAAATTGCACTTATCCGCTACTGGATGTCGTTCAAGTTGTGGAATAAATTACGATTCTACCTTAATAGTCTTTCTTAAACTTTTATGTCTTTTATACAAACAGAATATCGAAGGTGTAATTCTAATCCTCGACACTTCAAAAATCTTTCCTAACTTTACTAACCTTCCAACGTAGTGTCACCCCAGTAGTCCCAAATGCGATCAATAAATTGAACATTTCCGCTATTAAGTTATGTATATATACTTTTTACACGCGTAAATGGAAAATTTTAATCCCAAAAGGTAATATATTTTCATACATCCATTTGTCGAAGTTTTACATTTGTTGACTTAGTATTTTTTTTGTGTCTCCATATATGTTTTTTATTCTTAGTTGTTGCCGTGTTTTAATGCATGTTCTTAGCATCTTTATGTGTTCATATGTATAGATTTATCATTTGTCTTAGTCATTTCCAGTTTTGAACTTTTGTTAGGTAGGCGCGGCATGATCTTTGTTAAAAGTAGAGAGTTAAAAAGAAAGTTATTTATTCTAATTACTTTGTTTCATTATTTCTTTGTAGTCGTGGTTGTCTTTGATTGATCTGAATCCCAAGATTGGAATCAGTATTTAAATAAATTCCTCATCTTTTGGCTTTATTTTTGTTATTTTTCCGGCATGTTCCGAAATCGCTCCCTAGTCTCAGACATTTCATTTCGATAAGCATGAGTCATTGATGGATCGCGCCTAGACAGCGCGATCCATCGGTGACACGTACTTAACAAAATATTTTCATGCAGAAGATTTCTTAATAACTCACTCAGTAACTTTCCGCGCCTCTGATATGCCTCTCGTTCTTCCAAAAATGATCTTTTACATTTTTGACATAAAGTTTCTTTTAACCATTTTACTTATAAAATTGTTTGGTATGCCTTTTTGAACAGTGGGATGTGGTAAAGTTAGGGGATTACCGATTTATATGGTCACGACCATTTAGTAAAATTCGGTGTTTTTTGAGTGTCTCGTGGTCGTGGATGACGTCAGACTCTCAATTAATCCTTCACAAACCTATACTAATATTTATTTTGAGATTTAAAATTCACGATTCTTAAATCAGAGACGAACCCACGTTAGGATTACTTTCAAGCATTTGCATGGAAACTGTATTTGTCTCGGGCTTCCGAAACCCTTGATACCAGGCTTATCGATATTTCTCTTCATGTATACTTGTTTTCAAGAAATCGGTAAGATCAAACATCAGCAACAAAAAGCAGAGACTTATGCTAAGCAAATGTCGAGTTGGAAACAACTATTTTAAGTTTGTGAGGTAACAATATATCTTGCACGCTAGAATAAATCACGCAAAACAAAATCATCATTAGTACACTACTTGGAACTACATGTACACGCGGTTATTACAGTCGGAAATATTTTGACCAAACTTGTTTTGTTAAGTATGGGTCTCTCATGGATTGCATCGTTTTGGAACGTTCCCCCTGTGACTCATGCTTTTGAAAGTAACATTTATTATTGGGTACTTTAAAAAACGACTGCAACTACAGTTATATTAAATCGAGCATGGACAAGGCATGGTCGCGCTACCATCTAACCTGCAAAAAAGTTTCAAACATACCAAAGATTTTTGTTCGTGCTAAGCAGGATTAAATGCGATATTGAACAGTTTAATTTCTGCTTCCCTTTTTCGGTGACAATTTCAAAAAACTTTCCCAAGACTATCTTTATCCATACCAGAAAATTCCTTATAAAATATGAGAGAAAACAGGAATACAGCCATTGACAACAAAGCTTTGGGTCGGAGAGCAGCAGTTAGGTTGGAACAACTAAGGAAGACAATTTTTATGGGAGGTTCAGAAATCTGGGAAATACGACAATGGCTCAACAGCGCATATGAAAATATGAAATTTCGATAGATTCCAGTTTTTCGAAGACAGATGGTCATTGAAAAATGAATCGTGTTAAGATTTTTTTCTAAAAAAAAACTTATTTTTAAGTAATTCTTAAATAATTGTTTGTAATTAAAATCAAATGTCAATTCGGCGCTAACACCATGAGCTTCAGTCAGTTCAAGGTAATATCGTCAGAAATTTTGTTTAGTCAAGCATGAGACACAGACGAACCGCGCGTAGTCGGCGCGATACATCAGTATCTTACGCATAACTAGAATACGTGTACAAAAATATTTCTGACTTGGGAGGACAATCAACGGAATGAACGGCGTATTTTAATTTTAAGCAGACCATCATTTGATTGTTCAGCTGTTTAAATCAAGATTTCCATTTGCTAGGACAGCCACCGCAGTATTTATTCAACGAAACGTAACGTTTACTCTTATTACGCCCGAATACGTTTTTACGGATTGTAATAGATAGAGATATGCTTAATTCAACTTTTTTGACTTTCCCAGGAACATAACGTGTTATATCTGTTTTTGCTTCAAATTTACAACGTGCACTGCAGCAATGACAATGCTGCGAACAAAGGATGAAATCGAAGTTGATCATTTCGCTACTGCAGATTTTATGGTATTCGGAGGTGGGTATACGCTGGACACGTGTTTAAGAAATATTCATTTTGGAATAAACTATTATTACCCCACTTTTCTTTTCCCATGACGCTACTGTAAATGAGGTAAAACTATACTTAGGTATATGCTTGTTGCGAAAATCTGAATAACCCTTATTACAAATAAGTTTCCAGTTTAAGTTCACGAGTTTATTGAACACTGGTACTGATGGATCACGTCGCTTAGAACTGCTGCTACACTCTTATCTCAAATAAAAAAGCAAAATAGAACTTTGTCTTCAGGTCCCAGAAGACGACTAAGGATTTTAACATATGTCTTCAACATATAGCCAAAAATAACATATCGTGGATAGACTTGAAAATATATTAAGAAGAACAATACTTGCAGGCTAAAATCAAAATGCTAATCAATGAATGTTTAATTATCATTTTAGGTTTGATTTTAATTTCTGTGGTCGTGGGAATCTATTGCGCAATCAAGAACAGGAACATCAAAACAACCGAAAATTATTATTTTGGCAACAGGCAAATGTCACCGGTATGTATACCTCCAGTTACTACTTTACCAGAACAAATTAGACTCAACGCAAGCAAAACCATTAATAAGCGAACGCATCTTAGGCGGGTTTTTAATTAAACACTCTCCATTTTGAAGTTGTTATCTTATTCTCAAGTTTTCTTCGTGGAAGAAGAGGATTGAATGTAACAATATGAATCGAACACCCAGCAACTTTCAAACAAGGTGTGATCTGTGGGGTCATATTATATGATGACCGAATTTTTGTTGATGTCAAATCGAATTCCGGTTGCCGGTTTGAGTCCGTCCCAATGTTCTTTTTTTTTGAAGTCATCGGTGTCCAGTAGACAAACTCAAAGTTGTGCCAGATATTACCACAAACCGGGAGTCATATTTGTTAACCATTCGTCAGATGGGTCTTAGCTCCCAATCAGACACTTTTTCCGGACCAGAACTTCGCTCGGATAAAGACGAGAGACGAAAGACGAGACCAATAAACAGCTCGTCTTTCGTCTACATCCTAGCATTTGTTGACTTAGCGTAATATTGTGACGGGTTTGTTGCTCGTGAAATAAGGCCTCTTCCAATTATTCTGTTAACCATGAAATAAGCATCAACTCCACCCATATTTGCATATTTTCGAAACAATCTTTCGAAACAAGCTTTAATATGGTGATTTGTGACGTATCCAGCCCTAGAGTGATTTTTCACTTGTATTCTTAACAAATAATATGTATTTCATTTTAGATTCCGCTTGGATTCTCAATGGCGGTTTCATTCATTTCTGCCATAACAATGATGGGGACACCAGTCGAAGTTTATTTATTCGGTGCAGTTATATGTTGGGTTGTTGTTGCAAATGTAATAGCAACGTCGTTCGCTTGTTGTTATTTTGTTCCTCTTTTCTACAAGTTGAAGATATCGAGCGTTTATGAGGTAGCGTACCTTCGACTCAAAATGGCTAATATTCCAGGTCTTTAATTTAGAAGAAACATAACAACAAATGAACATTATATATGATATTTTTTGCCTCTTATTGGTCTGGCAATATGATTCGTATACTGCTTCGTGCATTTCAAGAAGTAAGATTCTCCAGTTCTCTCCAGTCTGATAATTTATAATGCCAACTGCCAAACGTTAGCCACGGATGAAAATCTGATTCGGGTATGAAATAATAGAAAAATGACTATGCATAACGTATACAGGTAAACAATCGTGGAAAAAAAAACGATTTTTCTTTTAGAACAGCCCCGCAAAAGACGACAGAATCCCCCAAAAAAAATTAAACACATTTTTCTTATAACTGAATACTGGCCGGTCCCAGATCAAATTGAACAAACATTTTTTATAAAATACGAATTTAATCAACTATATATAACTTTATTTATTACAATTTCAGTACCTGGAAATGCGCTTTGATCGGAGAGTTCGAATATGTTGTTCGTCCATCGGAGTAATAATGATGGTGGGTAAACATAATACAAATTCCGGTATGTGTAAATTCAGAGCTTTTATATAATCGTTTCTAAATATTTTCCAAGTTCAAGAAAATTCCTCCACCCTCCTAAGTCTACCAATTGTTAAAGGGGGCGAAAATAAAGCAAAAATGTTCTTGTCACCCGGTGCACATACCGATCACTGTACTCTACTTTGACTGTTCAGTTCTGTATAGAGGATTTTCTAGAGTATAGTTGATGTGTACTCCAATCAAAAATTATATTTTGTCGAGCATGCGCAATGGTGTGAGGCGCGATCTGTCAATGGCGTAAGCTTGATAAACCATATTTGAAAAATATTTTTGTGACAGGGTAACTGGTTCCTTCCAAGTACCACTGTTCTTTACAACTTACCTATAGTGAACTTCATTTAAAATTTACAGGTTTTTTACATGGGCTTTGCTATCTATATACCAGCTCTGGCGCTGAACGCGGTCACTCCTTTGGACATAAAATGGACGATTGTTCTTACAAGTTTAGTTTGTACTTTCTACACAACTCTGGTAAGTGAAATTATACCGTAAATATATGCGTTGATGCAAAATGTTAACTGGTTTGTGTTTTTTTTCTATTGAAATTCACTCTGATCCCGAGAAAGGCGTGTGAAATGAATGAACTAACGGGGTTAACTTTGACAGAGAGCTAATAGCAGATGATGCCCTGGG
This sequence comes from Styela plicata, assembly GCA_963675895.2. Classification (NCBI taxonomy): domain Eukaryota; kingdom Metazoa; phylum Chordata; class Ascidiacea; order Stolidobranchia; family Styelidae; genus Styela; species Styela plicata. The sequence continues at coordinate 12,826,817 of OZ023142.1, read as the reverse complement.
CGATGGAAAAATATTTCACCACTTCTTTGTTCCATTTTCGTCGCACCTTAAGACCATTCTAAAGATTTCTCTGCTTTTATGAAATCACGTTCAAAATAATCTGGCATCGACTGTATCTATATAATATTTGACTTAACATATTTATAAATATTTCTTTCTGAAAATTCAAATATCAATAAAAATCAAATTCAACGATTTGCAACATCTAGTAAAAAATGCGCTTCGCTCACTTTGATCCGCTCTTCGAACCGGAACTGGAAACTATTTGGTTAACTTGCTGCGTTCAACCAAATGTCTGTTGTTTCTTATCCAAGAAGCATATTCACGAAGAAATGGTTTATAGTTAAATTAACTTCAGAAGGAATTTTGGAATGATCTGCAAAAATCGGAATAAACTTATTTTGATATCCCTTTCAAAATCTGTTGATTGTCAGATCAATACCTGTTTAAAAAGTGAAAATCATGATTCTATTTAGCAATCTAAAACTGTAGATATTGAAATATTTGTTACCACGTCAACCATGGAAAAATAAAAACATCCCAAAAGGCACGTGTTATAACAACATGACATTAAAGTCGTTTTTGGTTTTCCGCGTCAAACATTCTAAAGGCAACCTCCAAAAGTACTTTGAGAAATGCACAATCACAAGTTTAATTTTGTCAAGTATGAGCTACACATGAGCATTTTGTCTAGTATCCTAGGTGCTGACATTAGACTATACTTTCGAATAGTCTTGCGTGTTAAAAGAGACGACTAAAAGGAAGCAGAGGAGGGGTAACTCGTTTTACCATTGCCCTGGGCAGTTGTCATTCACCGCCCTTAACCATGGCGGTTAGTTCAGTTTAGAGTGCAGATGCTGCTACTACATCTTTTAGTAGCTCTTTGCTATTGAGTTGCCTTTAAATGGTTCTTCTTAGGCACTGCTTTCAGCCTTGCGTAGAGTGAATTTTAATGAAAAGAATACTATTTCTTGCTTGTCGCAAGGAAGCGATAAATCCGGTAATTTTATTTTGTCATGTTATTCACATGTAGAAGGAGAAAGTTGGGGGACGACAATACGACGACATGATTAGTCTTCCTTTAGTCTTCTTTTTTCGTTTCTGTCTCCGACCTAGCTTGGAACGAATATCAACAGTGGAAAAAGGGTTTTAAAAAAATCTTGATGCCGATTTGGAATTTGTATTTGTCTAGCATGATTCACATGATTCTTGTACACGCGTTCAATTAGTGCATCATGCTTGACAAAGTATGTTAAAGCTAAAAGAAATCTTACTGCCTCCGTATATTTTTGTATTCACATCTTTTCATCATTATAGAATGTATGCTAATATGCAAAGTAAGCCTTTGAAACGAATCAATCAAAACAAACCTCTCAATTGCGTCAAACTTCTTCGGTTCATGGGAATATACGTGATCAGTTTAATTTACTGGCGTCATTTACCGAAAGCTAGAAAAATATTTTGTTGCGATATGTACGTTACTTGAGAGATGACTAATCGAATAAAAAACTTGAAAAACTTTTTCAAAATTGTACCGGAAAGCATTATAGATTTCCCTCGAATTATTTGTTACGGCCTATTCCAGTCAGAAAAATGTGTCCAAATATTTTTTGTTTGGTTTCAGTCACTGATCTATAACGTCGCTGATGTGCGGTCTGCTCTGTGACTCATAGTTGTTAAAGTTCCGATAGTGATCCGTGAACTTATCGGAGGCCACTTATAGACGAACATGGTTAGAAATGCTTGCTCGGAGGCCACTTATAGACGGGCATGGTTAGAAATGCTTACTGGAAAGGTATGACCTTTTCCTGCTCGGGTTAGCCCATTCAAGTTATTACACTCTGGGTTGAGTAGTGTGAATGTATTAACGAGTCGCAGAAACTCAAACCAGAGATCCTCAACCTGCGATGTCACGTGCTTAATCACTAGGCCATTGCGTGTTACAGCTACCCGCGAAGTTCTCTGCTGGAGTGTACCTTCGATGGTGTAACGTGTCTTTCTGCGCGTAGGTTGTTGGAAAAAAAGAAACCCTCTCCCCTTCAGCGCCGTTATCCTCACTCGTGTCAAGGTGCGATATGCAATCTGACTTGTGCTTGACAAAAATACAATTTCAAACTGGGCGCGCGTAAATTGATCGCAATGTGGTTCCTCTCTTGCTCATTTCCGACAAAGGGGTGTTTTTATTAGGTTTGAAACTCGAGTAGAAAACAAATTAGATCATTGTTTTGGAAAATAAGATGCTAAATTTTTAAAAAATATATTATTTAGACAGAATATTTGAACTTATCAACTCTTCTTTGAAATGGGTTGAAGGTAGAATGTTTTCAATGAACCGTGTAATGACCTGCGAATAATATTGTGCTTTACAACTAGTTTCAAAATTGACTTTTTTGGGGTGTTGATGGAGCCCCGCGAACGTGCGATCCGTCAACCGCGCATAATTGGCATGAATTTCATCGATAGGGCATTTTTTAACTTTAGAAATATGTAATTACTGCAAATGACCAGTACAGTGTAATCAATCTGAAGCGACTAAAATCTTTTTAAATAAGATTCTCTTTGCCAGCATTTACACATGTAAACAAACAAATTAAGTGAAAAAAGTTAAAAGTTGATTGGAACTCCCTAGACGGCGCGATCCATCTGTTTTCCATACTCCATAAATCATAAGCAGCAATGCATATCTATTAGCATTGATACTACATTTAATCTATGTTTTGTGTTTTTAAAAATTTGAATCCAGCAAAATGCTCTTTCGATTTCGAAATCTAAAATATCCAAAATACGTGATTACTCGGAAATCCAAATATACGTGAAATACCTATTACTCGGATTGTTTTAACACAGGGTGGTTTCAAAGCCGTTGTTTGGACTGATGTAATACAATCTGGAATAATGATCATCGGATCTCTTGCTTTATTGATCCAAGGGATTATTTTAGTTGGCGGGACAACGGATGTATGGGATGCAATTATTAAAGGAGGGAGGCTTAACATATTCAAGTATTATTTTTTTTTTATTTTCCTACAATGTGGTATTTTTTTATTTTCATTAAAACTGGATTAACTTTTCACAGTATTTCACAGTATGCAATTAGCAATGCTTACAATTTTATCTTGTAACGAAATCTGGTTCCATCCTGGTGTGGAATAAATGAATGGCCGTCAAGTTTGTAGAGCATCGTCCCAAGACTGTGGGTTGAAGTTCCCGCCCAAGGAAACCCTCTGCTCTTTAAAACCGCTACTCGTCCATAGATCTTCTTCATGTTTTCCCGGGGTTCGAACTCGTGGTATTTGGACGCTGCCGTCATGGCATGCCTTAGGGTCAAACATTATACGAAAATAAATTAGGGCAGTGTATTTTAGGTTGATGGACAATTTTCAGCAATGCATAAATGTCCGACAACTTCAAACCTGAAAGAGGTCAGGTTGATACTTTATATAGAAGCTGGATTTTACGCTTCATTGAACCTATTTTTACTTTCAGAATCACTTTCGATCCAACAGTTCGAAGTTCACTGCTCGCAGTATTGATTGGGCAGATTGTTTTACAAAGTGCAGCTATTTGTACCAATCAAGCAATGGTACAACGAGTTGTTTCCTGCAATTCTGTCGGAAACGCCAGAAAGTAGGATTTATTTAAAAGTATTTTAAATATTTAACTTTTTTTATGAATTTAAAAATATTAAAATTCACTCCAGAGATCCCGTGGTCACTTTAATCTCGAGGTAGAAACGGATGCTTTTTAGATCCAATGTTCGAATCGATTTGGATACAAGCTGGATTCGGAAGATTTGATTACTCGTATTTCACACATATTAAAATAAATCACCAACATATTACCAAAATTTTCATAAATATCATAGATCGAATTAAATTCGACTCAAAATGATATGATTCAAGATTCGATATGAAAAAGAATGTATCTTAAAGTAAAAAACTTTCCAATGTCGAAACTCCTACTCCAATGTCGCAAAACAGAGAAATATCACGAGGCGGAAAAGTTTAAAACGCAAGTCAGTTCAATTACAGGTAGAGGGTTTTGCTGAAAACATGCTCGGGGTCAGCATGGCCAAGGGTAGACCCGTCGACCTTTCCAACGGTGAGTTCTCCTCTATGCAAAACTGTCAAGCTTGTTCTTGCACAATTCTAAACAAGTCATTTCACTATTGTTGGATTTTGATATTTCATATTATTCAAGTTAAAAATGCCATTTTGTCAAGTATGAACCACTCCTTGGCGGTGCAATCCATCAGTAGCCCATACCCGACAAAACAAGATTAGCAAAAAATAGATTAATTCCTAACGTTTCCACGCGACTCCGCCGCCATCCTTGCAAAAGTATAAAAATAAAATTCGATTGGAATGTTGATTGCATTTTCAGAGCTCTCGTGGCGTTCCTATTCCCGTCTGCAATTATATTTTTACTTTCTGTTGCAAATGGATGTGTACTGTACGCATATTTTGAGAATTGTGATCCAATACGTTCCAAACAAATTTTAAAATATGATCAATCAATACCGTACATGATGATGAAATCATTCCAACATGTGCCAGGAATGGCGGGAGTTTTCGTTGCAGCTGCTTTCAGTGGAACTTTGAGGTAAAAATAGGTTTGTTCAATAGGTTTACGAGAGGCTATCATTTACTTGCAATTCGGTTGTTGATTCAAGATCTTTAATTTCTCGCAAGCCTCTGAAATTGGGACTGGGCGATTAAATCGGTGATTTGAAATTGGTTCGAATCACACATTATTCGAGTCAGTCGTGAACCGTCCATGACTATAGGCACAACATTAGATGTATTTTCCTTTTTAGCGTCAAAATATAATCAAAATAATAACGATGTTCACCAAATACCTTCCTACCCTTTTAGAAAGGAAGTGCAAATTGAATGTTTAATGCCTGTTAGAACAGCCTAGTCTGAGAAATCATCACCTACGCCATGATGTGTATTGAAAGCAAAACAATCCGTCTAACAAACGGCGTTTTTATTGCAGAAACTCGGAAATCGCGCCAGATCCATCATTTTTTAAATGCGATTCCATGGCATTAAATTGGTTAAATACGTGGAAATGATTACTGCCCGCTAAACGTTTGTAAATTCGAACAGAGTTAGCACTAGAATGTAGAGTTAATGAAACAATATTTTTCCACCATATAATATAAGTTTGATAGCAAGTTTTTGACGCTTTGAGTTTTTATAATCGAGCATAAAAATGAAGTCAGTCAATCAAATTTAAATGTTTATACTTTACAAAACATAATTGAACAACCTGGGATTGACAAATAAATATCGTTAATATTTTACTTAATATTTTCTTCCAAAATAGTAAATTTCATTTCACATTTTCTATAATTTCACGTCTAAAGTTTTTTATTTATTATTTCTGCATACAGCACCGTATCAACTGGAATAAATTCATTGTCAGTCATTATTTTACACGATTATATATTTCAAATGAGGAAAAATTTCACCCAATATCAAAAATTGATGACAGGAAAATTCTGCGGTGAGTAAATAACAAATAAAATTTGAACGGAAGTAATTTACTGTTTTGATTTAAGCTCTTCTTATACTCAACAAGAGCAAAGTTGCCCTCGGCGATACTGGATACCTAATTAAAGTTTTCTCGACGACGCGGTGCATCAGTGACCCATGCTTGGCGAAGGAATATGTCTGATTTGGTGGGATATAAATACACTGTGATAAAATTGTAGAAAACCAGTGTTCTTTGACAGTCATTTTACTCGGAGATATTGAAATAAACTATAAAGTTGATTCTTTCAGCCAACTATGGGTAGGTACGCATCGCCGAGATGCGGTCCATCGAAATACCATTCTTGGCATGGATATCATCAAGAAGCGATTACTTCAAATGAACAGTAATTTTACTGCAATTTAGTCACAGTGTTCAAGGTGTATGACTCTTGCTCTTTAATTAGGTTTACAGAGTTTATTGTAGTTTTCTTTATGGGAAAAAGGGACTATAGTGCTGTTAATGTGAAATACTATTAAAAATATTAGGAGATCCTGTCTGAACATGTCACTGAACTCATGAGTCTATGTGATCTGAAAACGCTTTTTCGTGTTACCTGCGTTTTTGCATTTTACTGAAACGTTTTTAGGGGGTATCTTTATGTTTGCCATTAGTTGTACACATATTGCAATCCAATTTCTGACAACATATTTTGCTTACTCAGCTGTCATTATTGGATGTCTTGTTACAATAATTGCATATATTACTGAACATCTTGGAACAACGACTATACAGATATCTTTTTCAACGATGGGTGCGTTAGGAGGTCCAATATTTGGTGTTTTTTTATCTGGAATGTTTCTGCCTAAAACAAGCTCCAAGGTAGGTATTTTAATCAAGTGCAGAGTTGGGAAATATTGCAATTGTTCAAAACAATTCAATTAGTAAAATTGCCGCTGCATCGGACAAGTTCAATCAAAAATTGCATTTCATCAAGGATGTGCCACAGATAGACCGAGCCTCAGCTGTGTGTTGCATTAGTGACCCATGTTATCTATCAAGACTGGATGATCATACAGCAACGCGGACGATAGGCAGGCCAACGTCGAATATGAAAAAATGTGGGCGTATTGGTAGGCTACTTCTCGCACAGTGCATTAGCAGTCAATTTTGCACTTGCAGCATCGTCATGATAAAACAACATTCTTATACAAATTAGAGATGGGCCCATACCAAAATTTTCGCCGATACCGATACAAGTACCAATATCACCTTCGTAATTTATATTCCGATACCGATACGCCGATACCGAGTACTTTGTTAAATATGTTAAAGGCCCTTTTGTATCCACATACTTATGCTCTTTTCATAGTTCAACCCCCGTATGTGTGCGCCTACGTACGTTTGCACCCTTGAACTCTTGCCTCCATTTGAGTGCAAACTTTTATGGATGAAAAGATACTGAATTTTTGCTGCGTTCAGGCATACATGGGTCCAAAGATTGAGTGCAAATGTTCGTGGTTACACAACCAACGTGCCACCTAAAGGCCACAATACATTTGAAGTTGTCTTACCGATGCGTTGCATTGCGTTTCGAGCAATAAAATAAAAACGGCAATACGGTATCGGTATCGGTTTTGGTATCGGCTGTATCGGTGATGAAAAATCTCCGATACCAGTACCGATACTTCAAACATCACCGATACTTGCCGATACCGAACCCGATACCAATGCATCGGCCCATCTCTAATACAAATATCATTGCTAATTTATGACAAATGTGCTCACGTGTGTCAGAATTAAGTTTAATGAATGGTAATTCTGAACAATATTTTAAAACGCGAATGCCAGTGCGTTTATGAATGTACCCACAGGTTGGATTTTTGGAATCAGGAAAGCACATTTCATATATTTAATGAAAAATCGGAACTTTTTTACATCGATTAACGTGGCCCTGTAACAATCTACAATTGTCCAGCTAACTTCTTCGAGATTGGCCATCTTCGTTTTCGTATTTGCGTGAAGTCATATTTTTTTATCAAGTTCGATCTTCCTTACTATATATACTATATGTATATTAATATGTCGATTTTCTACAGTTTTCTTCAACTTTTGCACCTGCAATAATTCTAACAAAAGTTTCACGTGGTAAAATTTCGGTAAAGGAATGTTAAAAAGGGAAATTTAAAACTGGCAATAACAACATATTTGTGGATAGAATTACTTGATGTTATTATTTTGTTATGGTTCAATTGAAAAGTGCACAAAATCGGATTAGACAAAATTCCCACGGATGAAAACATGTTTAAAATGTTGTCATGGAAAATATGATATCCGGAGTGAGGTTTAAACTCGTAATCGTGTTTCCTAACGCAGTTCATCTGAAGTTCGACTTTTCCAAAAGCACACTTTTCATAGCCACTTATTCGAGTGGATCATCTTGAACAAGGCTCTCCCTATACCAGATGCCACTCATAGGCGAACAGGGTTAGCGTTGTTGGAAAGATATGATCTGTCCGGTTCGGTCGAGCCGATCCAAGTTACATCCTGGGTTGAGTGGTGGCCATGGCGAGCCGGATTTCTGCTTTTTTGCTTTAATTGCAGTCACTAGTCTGCACAGCGCGAACACTCAAAGAAACGAGCACTCGCTAATGGCTCGCGTGTAACATACCGTTTAGTTGCTGTGGAAAATGTGAAAGAAATGCGCGCGGCATAAGCGCTAGCGTAAAACTATACTGTTTATGCAAGCTTTAAATTGAACTGAAATATTTCCTGCATGTCGTAAGATGCAACTAAAAGAAAACTAAGAGGCGGTAGATAGAACTGTTAGCGCCAAGGGCAGATACCACTCGCTGTACTGTAGCGTTTTTGGGATGTTTTCCCTCAGTTGGTGACACCACTGCTTTCTACCTTGCTTATTGGAGCGAAATTTGATACAAAAAATCGCACAATATTTATACAAAACAAATCTGGAAATACGCAACCTACCCGAACTGTATTGCGGCCTATTAATGAAGCATAGTGTAGTATCTTTGGCAGAGACCCGGTAGCGGTAGAGCGAAACAAAGTCAAACCGCTGCTGAGAAGTAGAATTTGAATACTGTTTGTAGCTGAACATACTGTAACGGAGTTTGACTATCGAAACAAGTGTCAGTACACTATTCAATTTCTATCCAAAATCAAATTTGTCCTACATTTCACACTTGATGTAAAAATATCAATTTTCGTGCTTATTAGCACGATTGGTCGTTGTTTATTGTTGCAACACAAAACGATTCACTTCCAAAATATTACGGCACGGCGAATACCTTCATGTGGTAGATCAGTGCTCTTCAACCTTCTTGTCAACGCGGAACCCCTCACGTACTTTCTCTTTTTTTGTCACGGAACCCTACTTAAAAAATTAGAAATTACGTATTGCTTTGTCAGAAAATTGAATATTTCGTTATTACACTGTTACACTTAGTAATAAAAATAATTAGACATTTCAAAACAAGAACAGTTTTTACAAAAGTTTTTAAGTCAGACATTCAATGACTCTGTTGTTGTTTTTTTTATTACAATCTTCTTAAATCGATGCTCCACGTTGCTTAATGCAATTCTCATACACATATCGACACCCTTCAAGTAACTTCTGTTTTTATTCTTAATAGCTGTTAAAGCAGAAAATGCTGTTGATGATGTGAATACTCGCCCACGCATAGTGGAAGTTTTCCACTTAAGGCCGCAATATACGTTTGCGTAGGTTGCGTTTTTTCTAGGTTTGTTTCATTTTACTCTTGCATTTGGGCAAGCGCAATGCTCTGCATGCATTTCCTTATGTTTTCCAATTAAACAGAACGGTTTGCTATGAAAGCTAACGTAGAGTACTCTTTTCGTTTTTCGGCGTTTGTGCTTTGTAGGCATGTGAAAACGATTAACACAAAGCAATGCAGGCGTGTATTGCTGTTTTTATTTTATTACCTGGAACGTAATGCAAGGCATCGGTAAGACAACTTCACGTGTATTGTGGTCTTTAGAGCGCAGTAACGGTATATGAGCGGTACTTAGCCGGTTTCTTGTGTACGCTGTTTTTGGCATTGTCTGGCGTATAATTGAATGTGGTGAAACCCGCACTCGTAATATATAAATTTAAACAGCTCCATAAAAGAAATCTTTTGTTCAAACAAGTTTCGTCACTGATGGACCGCGCTGCCAAGGCGCGGTCCATCAGTGGCTCAAGCTTGACAAAATCAAAATTCTCATTAGGTGAGGAATAACATTGCGATAACCCCATGCTTTTATAAATTTGAATTTATGAAACATTGTCTACAGGGCGTTCTTGCAGGTCTTGTCCTCGGTTCTATATTAAGTATATGGCTGGCTATTGGAGCGGTTGTATATGGTTTGGCACCAGAGAAAGCCCAGATGCTCCCAACATCCATTGAAGGTTGTGCTACCAGTCGAAGTAACTATACATCATCAACAACAACAGAAAGCACCGTACTTTTGTCCGCAACATATTCTTCAAACGCACATAATAAACAGCAAGATACCAGGTATTATTGATCAGCAACATACCTCATTCTTCCCCTTTTTGTTTTTTTCAGTGAGCAGTTCCTCCAAGAACAAAAATTTAACAAAAATATCGTAGGCGCACAGGCCGATAATATCGCCTATCGTTTTTGCCCACAAAAGGCTGTATTTGTTCAACAGAAGGGCCAAAAAATTTTCGGATTGCAAAGTTTTATGTAGAACGGAATTTAACTATTATTTTTACGGCCCCTGTAAAATTTCACACCTTCCGCTACTGTGAGTAAGAAGATATTATCATTATTATTTTGGATTAGGATGTTGTTGGTAAACTTACCTATTGTTTTTTCCATTATAAGCAGTCAAGTGGTACAGTACTGTTGCCGGGCAAAAACCAAATCATTTGGAATTCGAATTTGATTTGGAGGATTTTTAGATCGAATCGAATCACTAATTAAGGTTGAATAATAATGCCTATTTTACCATAAGTATTGGCTTCATATATATAGAAATCAATAGCTTGTATTTTTGCGGTAAAATTTTAAAGTTCCATTAAATTTTGCAAGATGCTTGCAAGATACCTTACGCATGAGTCATGACTGATTTGAATAATTTATTCTTTGATTCGAATAACCGGAATGTATTATCAAGCCATATGGATTTGAATTTAAAATAAATAAGTAATTACTACATATTTCACTAAATTCTGAATGCATTTTCAGGCCAATGATTGCAGATACCTTCTATTCAATATCTTTCCTATATTATGGTTTACTGGGAACAACTTGGACAATTATATTTTCAGTGATGGCGTCATTTTTAACAGGTAGAGAAATACCAGTTAAGGCCGCACTACACGTTCGCGTAGGTTGTTTTATTTTACCCTTACGTTTAACGCAAGCGCAATGCTCTGCGTGCATTTAATTACGTTTTCCAATGAAACAAAACGGTCTACTATGCAACCTAACGAAAAGGGCTCGTTTCGTTGCATGCGTTTGTGCTTCGTAACGCAAAGCAATGCAGGGCTGTATTGCCGTTTTTATTTTTTACCCGAAACGCAGCGCAATGCATCGGTAGAAGCCGCAATACACGTGAAGTTGTCTTACCGATGCGTTTCATTACGTTTCAAGTGTTTTAACTGAAGGTAACAAATTGAGCCATGCGAGGGTGTGGATTTGTGCGGTATAAAGTGGAAAAAGTGCGTCACAAAATAGATATTGCGAAGCAATTTGTTTGGATATTTAACCTTGCTTTGGGCTTTGTATAATGATTTCGTAATCTTCGCACAGCGTTATCCGTTTGCTATGTACAGATCAGGGGATCATGAATCGTTGTAAACTTAATTTTTTTTTTTAGTCCATGTTTACTATTTGAGGAATTCGAAATTGAGGAACATATGTTTCACATCCCATATTTACTAAGTTTGCATCTATTTGTACCAATATAATACTATATTTCTTCATTCCAATCAGTGATTATATTTTGTCGTGCATGTGTCACAGATGGATCGCACCTCGTCCGTGCGATCCATCAGTGACTCATGCCCACCAAAACACCTTTCGAATGAGGGATCAAACCATTTTTTCGTAGTTTATTGCTGCGTTGCAGGAATATGAAATCCGACCAGAAAACGTTATATTTGGAGGGATTTTGATGTGTGTGCACTACAGCCTTTTCTTAAGGGGCTGTGTGGGCTTAATGGGCTAATGAAATATAGAGAACTTATTTTTGTTCAGTTTTATAGCTTTTATATGTTAAAAACCACAGGAAACAATGATCCAAGGAAAGCTAATCCCGGTGTTATTTGTTCCGTTGATCGATAATGCAAGATTATCCATTACGTTAAGAAAGTTATTTCGATGTGGAATTCCAGAATCAATGTTACATAGGAACGCATCAAAAATATCAGAAACTGATGTTATGTTACTTTCAACGACAGATGAAAGCAGTGTTGCGGATAGTAAATGCTGAGCTTTTTCGATTTTTAATCTCTAAACTCGCGAGAAAACGACCCGGGAAAGAAGAATAAAGAAGAACGTAGTTTCATTGATATTTAGTGATCATTAACTAGAAATTTTCAGCAGAGGGGGATGATTCAGGACGTCATAATGTGCGCCACAAGGGAAATTTTTGAATAAAACATACACTTTTACTCCCGAATAAAGAAAATGATATAAAAATGGCACCGAAGGTGCAAAATCTTTGAGTGAAACAATATTTTGGAATTTAAAAAATAAAAAAAAGTTGGGATTTTTCAATCACCAACACGTTGCAAATCGCCACATCTGTTTTTGAATAAAACATACATTTTTACTCCCGAATTTCCTCCCAAACGCCATGGAATATTACAATCTTCATAAACAATATTTGGAAATATAATTTTTTGGGCCAAAAGCGTTCAAAGGTGCATAAAATACTCGAGAAGCTTAATACCTTCTTCATTTTTCCCAGTCACAGGAATATAAAACGAAGGAAGCGTTTGCAAAACGCTCATATACCAGGGTTATTTAATGAATTATATTCCAAACTATAATAAACCATATCGTTTTCAAATAAATTTTAGTGCACTTCCAAAAAATCTGCCTTCTTCAGTTTTCTGACTTAATATAAACTACTGCTACCAAAACAGTCTTGTCGGGATGTGTTAGCTGATATCAAAACGGTTTTTAACAATGACAGTGCATAGGATGGAGTGCATATTAGTCTGCAATTATTCGTTAGATGTTATAATTTTCAGTCTACAGCCGGGCATATTGGTTTAGTGTTGAGTGGAGATCATTTTCAATTACCAAACGTTCTCGTGAATGTAACCCCGCAACTGATGTTTGGGGTAGCTTTTTATTACTATTTCCTCCTTCAATCTTTAAGGTCCTACTAATGTGTACTATACTACTGTGTCAGCAACGGAGTTGTCGTTCGGGACGTAATCCAAATTAACGTTGATATATCCTGGAGTATAATTCCCTTTTCACGACCAAATGCTTTTGTTCACAAGTTGAGAATGAGTCGGTAACGTGAGGAAAACAATAAGATAGAGCCCTTCGTAAACAATGAAAACGTAAATAAAGGCGCGCGACGTTTTAAAATAGTATGACTTACCAGTATGACTTACCTTTATTTCGCGGTAACTCACAAGCTCTAAACCTACCCCGTGTATCTGCTGGTTTGGATAATTGGTCAGGCTACACCTCAACTCTCATTCTCCCCAGTCAATAATGATCTTCCGAAATTTATTGCAGTTTCTTCTAATCTCACGAGCTGTGGCCTTGAAATATGGTTAACAGTCTGCTTTTTAACTATTCTATATCCATTTACTTTCACGTCGCCAATACATCGCTTATGGAATTGATTTGTCGAAACTTTGCTGCGCGATTCAACAATATTAGTTTTGGGAATTGAATAGCTTCGTGAGGTCAGAACTACTCATTTCGTCGTAGTTCAGAAGACCAGGTGAGAGATTTCCATCGGTAGTGCAGTTTGGTCCATTTTGGAGCATTTGGTGTTGCCAATTAAAGTTGCTAACATGAACTATACTCAATTATATAGCCTGATAACGGTAAATTGTTGGCATTCTGTAGTACAGCCTTGCGCAAGTTAAAAACCAATGGGCTTTTCTACGTTAATATAATTCGAGCCCAAATAATATAGAGTGAAGAGTAGAAGAGAAGAGGTTTAAAAATGTTAAGTTTCCTGTAGTAAGGACAAGGTTCAATATTATATCCGAAGGCATCAAATGGGTTACATTTATGCACTTCTGCGATTAGTTCGGTTGTCCATAACTATGATTAGATTTCAATTCTGGTCATACTGAAATTTCACATTTTGAAGGAAAAGTGAGGTATAAACCAAGTTTTGCATTTTAAAATTTTACCTAAATCAGTTTTTTTTTTACAAAATGTGCTTTGAAAATAATAATTTTGATTATATGCCTCGCCCCTAGACTTTGAAATATGGTTAACAGTCAGATTTTTAACTATTCTGTATCCATTTACTGTCACGTCGTCAATACATCGCTTATGTAGTTTATTTGTCGATGCTGTGCTGCGCGATTCCAACAATATTAGTTTTGGGAATTGTATTGCTTCATGAGGTCAGAGCTACTCATTTCGTCGTAGTTCAGAAGACCAGGTAGAGAGATTTCCTTCGGTAGTGCAGTGTGGCCCATTTTGAAGCATTTAAAGCTGTCCAACTGAACTACACTCAATTATATAGCCTAATAACGGAAAATTGTTGGCGTTCTGTAGTACAGCCTTGCAAAAGTTAAAACCAATGGGCTTTTCTACGTTAATATAATTCGATCCCAAATAATACATAGTGAAGAGTAGAACAGAAGAGGTTTAAAAATGTTGAGTTTTCTGTTTGAAAGGACAGGGTTCAATATTATATCAGGAGGCACCAAATTGTTACATTTATGCACTTATGCGATTTGTTCGTTTGTCTATAATTATGGTTACATTTAATTTTGGCTATACTTAAATTACTCATTTTAAGGAAAAGCTAGGTATAAACCAAGCTTTACATTTTAAAATTTTACCTCAATCAGTATTTTTTACAAAATGTGCTTTAAAAATAATAATTTTGATTATCCAACATTTTGGAACCTTATTCTATTAACTATATAAAAATCGTTTAAACTAAACTGAATGACCTCTATCGCTGCGAATCGTTCCTTGCAATGTTTGAAAACGATAATTAATTAGTAGTGCAGACATACAATAAATGATAAGTTTGTGAATAACATTTTTCTGAACGACTGCAAGTGAGCATGAAACGCGCATTTTCCCATCCAAATATTTGGCCAGTCCCGGCGAAAAATATCTCATACAGTGACTGACTGATATCGTCGATTCAACGAAGTCGAGTCGGACCCTTTTCAATCAGATCGCGGTACCCAAAAAAGCTTACAGACGCAAGACGCTCTCGAAAAAACATGAGTGAAAAAAAATTCGATCTGTTTTTAAATAAGTTAATTTCGGATACGTCAAAGTTCCAAAGCAGTTTTTCATGGTTTCACATATATGACTTGCCCCTAGCCCTAGGCGCGATCCATCGATGACTTTCTGATTTAGCGAAACTGATACATTATCAAAATGACAGGTTATCTTGCTTCTTTTTGTTCAAAGAAATTTGATGTTTTCAAATCGTCGTTGACTGCGTTTTTTTATACCTGCTTATAGGCTATATGATACGCAATTTGATGTTTGCTGGTTTGATTGCAGTTTGTTAATTTTATTCATTCGGGTAAACTAGCATAATGGCAAATCCGAAGTCTTCAAATTATCGATATGAACTGATGACGGGCAGGATTCATGCTGTGAAGAAATCGTCTTCCAATATTGTTCGAGTTTTTGTCAGTTCGACTTTTTCAGGTAATAAATAAAATAGATAGTTTTCATATTTTTTCGTTATCACATGTTGGTGTCACAGGTTGAATGTACCGCGTTCGAATCCAGGCAAGTCCAGTTAATGAAACCATGCCATCTCTCAACGCAGGTTGTAAGATATTGGGCAGATTTTGCCGAATAAATTTGCCAATTGTACCATCCACATTTTCCACCTATCTGTGTTATGAATAATCATTTTGTATTAAAGGAAATACGTTTTTTTATGTTAGACTTCTTGTACTCGTGTATTTTAGGGATGTGCCGATACCACACTTTTGACGATACCGATACTGATTACAAATGCCTTCAAATCTGCTCAATATACATCCTTAAAGCTAAAATTTTCAGTAAAATTACAAAAAAAGTAATAACAAAGAAACACACCCATAGAAAATGCATTGGAGAATAAACCAAAACATTGATAACATATATTGAGAACTTATACAAATGCGACAACAAACATCCAAAATTAACGACAGCATTGAGACACCCCATAAATAACAGAATTTAATTAAATTAGTTCCCGGCGAAAAAATTTTTGATATTTTTTAAATATTTGATATTTTTTAGGCATGTTTGGGCAATTCTTAAGTCTATATTCAGAAGGCTAAATTGCGCAAATCAATTCCATTCTTGAATCTGAGAATTCTATCCCTAGGCGTGGTGATAACTTTTTCTAATAATCAAAATTAAAAACCCGAAGGTTGTAGGAAAGGAACATAAGTTTAAGAATCCATAAAAAGTTTAACAATTCATTTCCCAATTAGTCTACTGATCCACTTCATTACATGATGTTTGATATTTCGAGGATTGTGGTTAGCCGACTAATGCTTCCTTTTTTGTAGCAGCTTATTGTCATTCAAGTGACCATTAGTTGAATCTTTTAGGAACTGATTTAGGCCTAATTATTCACAAACCTTATATTATACCTCACAGATATGGCGGACGAGAGAAATGTTCTCTACACTCATGCCTACCCGGAATTGAGGAACTTTTGTCAATATCGTGGTCTTGAGTTTCAAGCAATTGATATGAGATGGGGAGTGAGAGATACTGCATCAGTTGATCACTCAACAAGTGCCTTGTGTTTATTGGAAGTTAGAAATTGTAAACGGATGTCTTTGGGTCCGTATTTTGTGGTAAGCTTGTTTTTAACTATATTTGAGGTGCCGGTACTTGTACATGTACATATTGCCGTCCAATCAGGAATTTCGGCGCGATCCACCATTGTCTCATGCTTAACAAAACATAAATTTGAAAGCTTTTCTGACCGCTTGACTCTCGGTAGATGATTGTAACTTTACAATTCCCTGAATCTGAGTAAACAAATATGATGATACTGCACCGTATTTCTGACTCGTTGAGTGGATCTCATTGAAGATGTGTGTAATAAAATTGTACACTATTTATGCTCTTTGAGAAAATAGCAAGAGAACTACTAAAAGATGTAGTACCAGCAACTGCACTTTTCAATGAAAACATCCCAAGCGAACTGAACTGCTATGGTAAATTACATTGAGTGGTATCTGCCCTTAGCGATGGTTAAACCATCTACTACTTCATTGCTTCCTTTTAGTCGCTTCTTACGACACGTACGAAGCACGATAGAAATATTCTAAAGCCAGGACAAAATTTGTCTAACAATATAAGCAATCCAAATAATTTATCATTTGGAATGTTGAATAGAACTTTAAGGAAACTAAATGAATTTACTAAAACAGCTTAACTTCAGTGACACATTCCTCAGAGAGAGAGAGCGTTGATATATTATAACAATACAACTGAAATATATATATTTTTCTTTAGGTATTCTTCGGTAATCGATATGGATATCAACCATTGCCCAATTCGATACCCGACACAGTGTTTGCACCACTTCACCAAGTTGCCTCTGATCTAAGAATTGACCAAAGTGGACTGTTGGACAAATGGTAAATATTTATTTTTGTGTCTCGATGGCTGATGCACGACTTTCTAAACTGAGTCCGCCGATAAAGTCTGACCCCGCAATCGGTGTCACCTCACTTGTTTGGAGTTAATTGAAGTAGGATACGTTTGTTAGTCTCTAGTTAGGTCACCATTTCCTATATGGTTCAGTGTACAATACTTGCAAAGGATAAAATTTATATATACTTTCTTGAATGTGCTTTTGATTCGCATTGAACTTATTTTCGTATTGACCATTTTGAGACCCAATTCATTCTAGTGGCGTCGATGTAAATGTTGATACCGATATATACCTAAGTTGCTGTTCAGATTTTATGCCGAAACAGTCCTTAGCCATGTTTAGTTTTTTGACAAAATACTTGCATTAATGATCCATCAATTTCCTTCAGGTATAAACTTGATACGAATTGCATTCCTCATGCAAGGATACTTGAACCGATCACACGACACTTTCCGCATTTTGATGACGTCACTCCGGACACGGAATTTGCTAAAGAGAGAGAAGTTGCCAAGCAGGAATGGGATGCGACTTTCAAAGCACTATCAGAGGTTATCAAGAATAGCGCTACTAATGCGGCAGCCCGCGGTCTTATCCCACGGGACGCTGAAATGGGATTCTGTAAATCAAGTAATGTTT
Organism: Styela plicata; assembly: GCA_963675895.2. NCBI lineage: Eukaryota > Metazoa > Chordata > Ascidiacea > Stolidobranchia > Styelidae > Styela > Styela plicata. The sequence goes on along the minus strand of OZ023142.1, from coordinate 12,808,859 downwards.
ATTTATATTGTATTGGTAGCTTTGATGACAATACGGGGATTTCCGTAGCATAATTATGCCGCATTTTCATGAGTATGAACGTATGAATGGTGTTGCACAACAAATTCAGGAAAAAAACGTAAATGCTCACATTGGTATTGGCGCACAAGGATCAATATTAATGTTATATTATCAGTTAATTAAAATACTTGTAAATTTCGTACTTTATTATCGTGGCACGTTTTTTGCAAAACCTAATAGTACTTTGTTCCTTTACGGCGACGTGCTTGAACTATAATTTATCAACAAAGGCAAAAAATACTATTGATTACCCAAGTTACCTGGATGGCGCCGTCCACCGTGCTGCCGATGTACAAAAACCAGTTTTGGTATGATTATATCCCAAAAAAAATTTTATTTTGTCAAGCATGCGCCTCAGACGGACCTCGACTCGGTGGCAGGATCCATCGACATCGGATGACGCTCAAGGAAACTTCTGATAAAATTGATTGTTTCGTTATTCGTGTTATTATACCGGTGTTTTGGCTTGTTACTTTACTGGAAGGTTGCCCAATCAGAATTTTTATTTTGTCAAGCAAGAGTCACAGATGGACCGCGTCTCGTCAACGCGATTCATCAGCGACCCATACTTGCCATACCCGTACAAAACATGCTTAGATAACTACTTTCTTACCGGGTAATGTAGACAGCACGTATCCTAGCATCCATTAACTGTATTTGAAACTTCCATCCAGTTGCTATTCAATCCAATTGGGTATTGTTTAACACAATAATCGTAAACTATTCGCTCATTGCTGGCTGCAACTAGAAGAAAATCTAATTCTCATTTCCTGTCCACAGTCACCCAGATGGAGATAGAAGAAGGAATGCAAAACCATGGAAATGGATTTCTTGCCTACAATCGTGAGATATCTGATTTGCAGAAATATACAACAGAATCAAAAGCAAGAGTATTTATTGATATGGTGGATGGAGAAGATGCAATAGACAAGGAGAGACAAGTAGGGATATCACTTTAAAAACGCACCCATCTTTATATCGAATATAGCATCACAACCATTCCAGTCCAATTCCAGTTGAATATGATTCGATTCTAAATAATAATAGAAAGTTTTGATGATGACCATTTTGTCCATTATATTGGTAGAATTTTTTTTCAAAATATATTAAAAATACAGATGGAACTTTTGTCCAGATTCGTTAGAAAGTGTTTTATAAGCATATGTTTTTGTTAAGCATGGGTCACTAATAGGGTTGGGCAATTCGATTGATTGATTCGAATCGATTCGAAAAGAAAATTATCCGAATCCATTGCGAATCGGTCATAGGGACAATAAATTGGTAAATGAATTGGAAGTTTTTTTTTTTTAACGATGAAATACAATCGATTTTGGTCAAATTCGACCAAAATCCATTAAATTTTGTCGTTAAAATATGAACATTGTTTCTCCTGTAGACGTGGGTGTGAATAGAAAGACACTAAAAATAATTAAATTTCTTGATTTTCACAATGAGGACAAGTTGTAATATCAAAAGGGAATATTTGGTATTTACATGTAAGTTAAGAATCGATCCGAATCGAAAAATTATTCGAATCAGATTCGAACTCCAAATGATTCGGTTTTGCCAAGCCCTAGTAACAAAGAGATAGTGTCGTTCAATGTCACTATCTGTGTCTCAGGCTTAGCCAAAACAATTTATTGTGAAAGCACTGTCGAATTATCCACCGAATTAGATATTGATCCCAATGTGTTCGAAGCTTTTTTATAGAGTCATTTTAGGAAGATTTGACATAGCACACGGAAGTAATTACCTAACAACTCATATGATAAAAAGCTAAAAGTGGTGTTTCTAGAAAAATTGATAACAAAACCAGACTGGCGGAATGCCAGCTACTCTGCTTCGCAGACACTTGAAGAAAATGGGTTCAACCAGAAATTTTTTAGGCAAATGGGAAATATTTCATGATATTTCTGTTGCTTGTACGTTTAAACGTCTCTTCGAGTTTCTGGTAGTATCCAACCTGTGTAAAAGGTTGAAAATCATCAATACTGCTATGTAATAGCAGTATTGATGGTTTTGAAGCTTTTAAGTCACTGAAAGAAAATGACATGAATATTTCGTACACCTAAAGCAAACCAAGATTCTCCCAACCCGAAGAAAATTATAACGATAGTATATTGTTCAAGATTCATTTTCACAATTTAGCTCAAAATGCAGTCCCAAAGACTTCTCTTGTTTCTGTTGCTTGAAACAATACATAAAGCATTCCAATATCTTATAATTTTCAGAGATTGTTGAAATCTTTGAAGAAAAATGTCAAACGACATACTGGAAAGGGTATGTTCAAGAAATACGACGTTACTTGGAAACAATTGGAAAATGTATACCTTGGTAAGGCCTGTAGGTAGAAAATAATTGGATCAGCTAATTTTTTTCAATTACATTACAAAAATCTATATATTGTACATCTTTGTGCCCAGTCGGAAAATTATCAGTGCAAAATAAATGTTTCTAAAGCGCTTTTGTTTTATTTTCATAATTATTTTTTCCCGGAGATGCCATTTGATGTGCAATATGAAGTGGATAATAAAATATGCCAATGTTTCTCCATAAGTCTTACCTAAAAGTAAGTTTTAAAACTTACCGATTTGTGCTAATCCGTAAAACTACCAGTAACTACACTCTATTAAAAGTACAGTAAATTTACTGTTTTTTTTGCAGTAATTGCATATTTCCAAAGTTAAAAAAACGCCACGTTGATGAGATTTATGCCAATTATGGGGTGTTGCTGGACCGCACCTTCGCGGTGCGTTCCATCAACACCCCATATTTGTCAAAAAAAGTCAATTTTAAATTTTTTTCAATACCGCCAAGTAAAATTACTGTCAAAGACCAGTGATTTTGTTGCATTTTTTGCTACAGTGTATCAATAACAAATTTTTTTATTCTATTTGGTGGAACAACTGTCAGCCAGTATATTTGAGAATTTTCTTTCGTTCCCCCAGTAATGAATAATGGTAAGTGAATAAATAAAGATCCTATGCACAGATGCACAAGATGAAACGAAAGACAATTATCTGGAAATAATTAGCGATGACTTTGTGGATGATATAAAGCGATGTATCATGAAATGTATACATGATAGAGAAAATATTGGAAAAGCTTCATTGTCGGACGATCCACTCTTAGAAGAAGTTTCTCATCATGCAGACTTTGAACTTTTAAAAACAACAGACTTCTGTGGAAGAGAGCAACTCATCGGTATGTATAATGTGCGTATGCGGTATAATTGCTCCGTTCTCTGATAGTATATTTTTTAACTATGTACATGTGATATTAAATCAAAAAACTGAAAAAATATTCCATCCGTGTAACAAATGAGGAATATTTTGTGATATATCTGTGGGTTTACAAGATTTCAATTCTTTATTTCGAGTATCTTGTAGCAACCAAACTGTACGAAAAAGTTCAAAATCCTCAATACTGCTATGAAATAGCAGTCTATCCGAATAAAACGACATGAACATTTTGAGAACCCGACGAAAATCAAAATTGCCACCTGCATCTCGTCAAAACCATTCGGACACCATATCAACTCGCACACCATTTCAAGATCCTGTGGATTCACGTTCAATTCACTGTACTTTTATAATAGCGATGTTTCCTATCTTTGCATTGGGAATTCAAATTTTGAATATATTATATCGTGAAAACAATCTTATCCCATTCTAGCTCAAGTTCCAAATTACCGAAAAAATAAAATTGGGCTTTAATAATTGAGACCAAAGTCAACAACTGCACCATAGGAGGAAAACATTCGCATTGGACTGATCGACCGCTATAGTATAGTGAGTTGTATCGGCCCAGGCTAAAATATACAATATTTTTAATAAATTCATATCGACAGATGAAGTCTCTGATCTTATCAACGATTCTCACAATCGTCATCCCATAGTTCTCGTTGGAAGTTCTGGAAGTGGGAAAACATCTTTGATGGCAAAATTAGTTGAAACGGAAAGGAATCGTTCTTCTGAATCTTATCTTGTTTATAGATTCTTGGGAACATCACCAGATTCATCGAACATCCATAAATTATTGACGGTAACCAGATGTTGGATTTTGTCATACACTGTAACAAAAATGCAGTGAAAATCGCTGTTCTTTGAGAGTGACTTTACTAATTGATATTGATATGAAACCATGGACAAGATATTTTGGTTTGATGAAACTAGCACCGCGCGACGTCCATCAACAGCCCATATCTAAAAAAAATTGGAGACCTATGTCAAAAAGTCCAAGTGCTCGATAGTTTTCTTTAATTCAATCTGAACGATGTCACAACCTAAACGAAAACTGATTATTTGGTAGAGCATTAAACAAAATAGGAGACCGACATATGCACGTTGAGGTGCACGGTCGTTCACGTTAAGCTGAAAAACCTTCACCCTGATTCGCAACTGTTGTCTGCTCGAGAGGTCATGGTTTGTCATGTGGTTAGGACGATTTCTCGAATTTCCTCACCCACAGAAAAAAATGAAATCCTATTCCTAGTTTGGAACATTCTAGACACTACTGAACCAAACAAATAGATTACAGAATGGTATCTGTCCCGAATGATGTTAAAAAATGATATAATAACGCATTTAACTCGAATTGGAAGTACACTGTAGCAACTTATTCAAACCCCTCTTTGTTACGGTTCTTTCCATTTAAATGCTTTTCTATTATTTTCTCTATTACAGAGTCTAATATTGCAAATATCTACGATATACGGCGAAGATCTTCCTCCATCATTCAAACTGCAGAATTTTGCAGATGTTGTGGAATTGTTTGCAAAACTGTTGAAAAAAGTTTCGACAATTCTGGAAAACAAAACTGAATGCACTTTAACAATATTTTTAGATTCGATAGATCAACTATCAATTGAAGACGGTGCTCACAGGCATGAAACTTTTTTAGTTGACATTATTTTTTATTAGGCACAGCGTCTTGAAAAAATCTCCTTGATAAATAATTATGATACAAGGATTTCGTTCAGAATGAAGGAAGATGTGTCCAAATCCCGAAAAAATGGATGAATACTGAACGAATTAATGAATGAATGAATGAATGAATGGCAGAAAACTCTATTTGTTTATTTATGTATTTTATTAGTATAACTATCTGTGCATGCAATATCTAATATTTATTTTTTTCTCCAAGCCTCATTGTCATTTCATGTTAGGGGAGGGATGTAACTACTTCGCATGATATTATACTTTTTACGAATATAAATGCTGGTTTAAATACCTTGTCCACAATGAATTTATAAAACGCCCCTTTAAACTACATCGTACCTATTTTTGAGGATTGTATCTATTTTACAAATTACGTCCTTTTTGTCCCCTTTTCAACAAATACTGGAATAGGCAATTCAACTTTACTGTAAATATTATTATTAAGCCACAAAACAAAACAAGCGCTGTGTCGGTCACAACACGTTTTCAAGTAAGCTGGATCAGTTGCTAACATTTTTAATTTCCAAGTTCTAAGATTTCATTTGTTTAATAAGCAATCACAGTTTCCGTTGAAATATGTACTATTAGTTATTGACTTGACAAATGTGCTAGTTTAATTAAAAAATGGATAATCCCCATGTATGGCCTAATAGATATGTAGATAATGCTTCTGAACTGTCACTCTCATTTTGCTTTTTACAGAATGACTTGGCTACCCAAGACGATCTTCAGAAACGTGCGGATTGTGCTCTCATCTTTACCTGAACCTGATTTTGTCATTGTTCCAACAATGCGAAGATATATTACTGAATCGAATATAAAAACTGTGCATGGCTTGAACGTTGAAACAGCAAGAGAAATCCTGCAAAAATCTCTTGGAAATGTCAATCGATGTTTGACAGAAACCCAAACAAACATTATTCTGACGGCATTTGAGAAATCGCCGTACCCGCTTTTTTTGAAGGTAATAGTTTTGAACTTGGAAAAAGATTTTCGTAATATAAAGTAGAATAAATAGTAATAACGAGCAAGTTAGCAATATTCCTCCTAATATCATTTTTATTGCTCACAATTAAGACAAATGATCTAAAATTATCTCCTGTTCAATGCACCACTCTTTTAGTAATTGCTCTTTTAGTAGTAGTATAATGCCAAAATAATCACTATTTTAATTTCGTCATCACTGATACGTGCATGCTACTACTATGTTTAATTAAAATTAGAAGAAAAGTCGAAATATCGAAATTTGTAAAGACAATTGCGAAACGTTTCCCACAACTCCTGCCTTCTAGGAAAAAATTAGAAAGGTCCACTGTTACCAATATTCCATTGTAGACATGGTAAAAGAAGGGAATAACATATATAGCTTACTGAGTTTCTAATGCTTTTGTTTAGCTCATGTTAGAAGAAGCAAAGAGGTGGCGTTCACACGACGATACTGATGATCTCGTGTTGGCTGAAACATCTAGAGCAGCTATTTCTAACTTCTATGATAGATTGGAGAGAGATCACGGTAGGATGTTTGTATCACGATCGATCGGATATCTCGTCGCAGCAAGGTAAGTGAGGCAACGAGTAAATTCAATTTCATGGAGAAATACTACACATTCATACGGAAAGAATTATTTACATGTAGTTGAATATCAGATTTGTCGTTCATTCGGCCTCAATTTTCAATAATCTAGAGGATGACGCGACTTAGACCGGTCCATTCGTACTTTTTCCGGTTATGAATCATTCAAATTAAGGTCCTTTTTCAAACTAGCTGTCCTCACAGACATCTCGAGCTTTACAGATAAAGCATATCCGAGTTATTAAAACCCCTACCTGGGCATGGACTTAGTGAGCAGTAAGTAGTAGGTTGCATAGGACGAACCACACAACTGTATATCATCTCAAGTAGAATGTGAATGTTATTACTTGGAATGTAATTTTCGGTCTTTCAATCGACTTGGTAGCTTAAGCTACTTCGCTTTATTTTTTGCACCTTTCTGTGAAATTATCTTTGCATATCTTTGCAATCAGAGATGGAGTAACTGAAAACGAATTACAAGATCTTCTGTCTCTTGATGATGATGTTTTATATGATGTTTATGAATATTGGTCGCCTCCATCTGACGATGTGGTTCGTATTCCGCCATTTACTTGGACTAGATTAAATTATGACCTCGGCGAATATATTGTTCAACGACAAGCGACTGGACACACCGTCCTAGCTCTTTATCACAGGTAAGAGATTTTACCTAAGCTTCATTACATGTCAACCAAAAGCATGGCATCCCAAAATGTTAGGTTGAATGTGCATAAAGAATAGCTATTTAAAAAAAATTACCAAAAACGCCTATTTTTACTGGGGTATCTTATTTTTGTCTTCAACTACCAATTTTTTTTCAAGGATCAATTGTAGCAAACGATACTATTTCATGCAATTGCAATTTTGATATCTTTAAAAATGTATTCATCATCAGAATGAAGGCAAATTTAAAATTTAAAAAACTAATAGGTAGAAATTAATGCATTGAGTATAATATAGAATGAAAACATGCATGAAATTGTGTGATGGGATTGAAAATACACTGTAACAAAAATGAAACGAACTCAATGGTCTCTGAGTAATTTTACTTGGTGATATTGAAAAAAATTAGAAATTGACTTTTTCAGTCAAATATGGGATGTTGATGGAACACACCGCGAATTTGAGGTTCATGGCATTTTATTTTTTTAACTTTGGAAATATGTAATTACTGCGCATGACCAGTAAATTTACTGTATTTTGTTACAGTGTATACTCAGACAAAAGTAAAGAAAATTTACCTCTCATCCACAGTATCTATATATTTCTGAAATTCGGATGATGAGATTGATGATAACATTTATGCCGAGTATGAGCCATAAACAGTTCCTAGTTCGCCTAGGAGTCAAGTTATGCTTTTATTTCAATACCACAAAGTAAAATTACTGTCCAAGAACAGTGAATTTACAAAATTTTTTTAAAGTGCATCTGTATCTGTATGTTAATTTAATACAGAAATATACACTCTATGGGCTTGTTTCTTTTAGTGATTTAATACTCATCCTAATGAAGCCTCTAACCTATCACCCTATAGGTAGGGCCGGACAATTCGATTCGGTCATTCGAATCCATTCGAGGCACAATTTATTAGAATCAATCGTGACTCGTTCATAGGAAAAAAATCTAATAAATTAGAATATTCATTTTAACGGGAAAATGCAATCGATTTTAGTCAAATTTGACCAAAATCGACTATATTTTGTCGTTGAAATATGAAAATTGTTGTTCTTAAACATGTAGTGTAAATTGAAAATATACTTTGAACTATAAATTTCTCGATTTTCACAATGGAGACAAGTTGTAATAGTAATAATGGGATGTATATTATTTACATGGAATTAGTGATTCGATATCATTAGGAAAAAATTATTCGAATCAGATTCGAATTCCAAATGATTCGGATTTGCCCAGCCCTACTTATGAGTTACCGCGCTATGATGGATCTACCTATCTAAGATCAAACAAAAATGATTTATATGGGAAAAATTGGACATGGATATCGTGGATATTTCGCGATTTTTAACGAATCTTCAAGTGTGTACAGCGTCGGCTTACACATGTTTTGCGTCCCTCGAGAAGATATTTTTTATTTGTGATAATGAGATAACGAAATTCAATGTGACATGACACAATTTATTCGACTAATTTATTCTTCGATTTGATTATTCAATCCAAGTGCAGCCATCAGCTACATTTTCAATCCTAACAGACAATTCATTGAAGTGGCAAAACAGCGATACCTTCAACAACAAGATTCCGAGAAAGTTTACAAGGTTATGAGTGAATACTTTTCTGGTACATATGGAAAAGGAAAAAAGAAAAAATTGATTCTAAAAATGTGGAATGAACCTAGAGATGTTGACAGAAGAGTAGCTAATCAGGTACATTGTAACGAAAAATTAAAAAAAATCACTGGTCTTTGATGGTAATTTTACTTGGAGGTACTGAAAAAAATTCAAAATTGAATTTTTTAACCAAATATGGGGTGTTGATGGAATGCACCGCGAAGGTGCGGTCCATCAACGGTCCATAATTGGCATAAATCTCATCAATAAAGCGTTTTTTAAATGCATCAATCAATTACTGCAAATGGCCAGTAAATTTACTGTACTTTTGTTACAGTGTAATTTCAAGAAAATATTTCTCGTTTTTATGGATGAATATTTTGTATATTTTAGAGCAATAGCAAATATTTGCAGCACTTACAGCAAATTTAATTTTCTTGAACCAAAATTGCGTTCATATTTTTGTAACGACTTCACAATAACAACAACAGAATGATGTAAATCTTTGTCGTATTTATGGTTGATGCCCAATCAGAAAAATGGATTCGAACAAATCCCCGGATTTGTCGGGATTCGTACTGGAGATCCTCAACCTGCAATGCCATCGCGCCTGTTTTATTACTTCGTAAATATTTTACTGCGTGGATGTCGTCGACAAATAACAAATGTTCTTTCTTTTTTAAAAGCCGCTGCAATTTTCCAACTCAGTATTCAACGTTCGTAAAATGCGTGAACTTCCTTATTGTCTTCTGCAAGCTGGTTTGTGGGAATAATGTAAGGTCCGATGTTCTAGCAAATGCTCGATGGTTGAAAACAAAAATAAAAGCATTTTCTATAAAAGGTGAGTCGAATAATAACAACAAATTCACAGTAACTTTAATTATTAACTAACTCAATAGTTTTCATCGTGGTTAGCGGGTAAGCTCCACGTTATAAATTATGTAAAAACGTTTCATTATGTTTTATTCACTTTGTAAAACTTTGATCGAAATGACACACAATGGAACAAAATTAATTAGGTTGGTTATATTTATTTATATATATGTATATATATATTATAGGTCATGCGTTTTTTTTGTGGTACTTCGATTACTAGTAATAGCAACCTGACGGAATAGTAATTCGTCGTCATAGAAGATTTGCGAAATGGAATTGAAGCACTCTCAAATGCGAAAATGCTTATTCTACCTAAGTTAGTCTACGAAGTTAGGTACGTCGGAGCGCATACTATGGGCTGTTGATGGAACGCACCGCCGAGGTGCGATCCATCAACAGTTCATACTTAGCACAAATCTCATCAACTAGGCAGTGTTGAACTTTAAAAAAGATACAATTACTTCAAATGAACAATAAATATACTGCACTTTTGTGACTTATGAGTGTGTCGTAAAAGTCAACAAATCGCCAAGGGCAGATACTACTCACTTCACTTTATTAAAGCGGTTCAGTCCCGATTTAAATATTTTCCGCTGACAGTACAGTTGTTGCTTGGACTACATTTTGTATTATCCCGTTGCGATATTCACGGAAGTTAGTTGGTCCTGCTTTCATCCTTGTATAGAGCAAACTCAGCAATGATACGGAATAATCGTATTTATCCTCAACAAGCTAAGATTATAGATCATGTGCAGATTCGTTTACTTTTTTTTTTTATAGCCACTTCTTTGAGTGGGTCACCCTGTACAAGGCCCTATAACAGCGGCCACTTATAGGCGGACAGGGTTACAGTTACTGGAAAGATATGATCTTTTCCTGTTCGGCTTAGCCTACCCAAGTTATTACACCCTGGGTTGAGTGGTGGGCATTAATCCTACTATAAAAAAAAGTTGCATATGCTTGGTCAATATCTACTTTCATATGTTCTTAACTGTGCAGAGGTTATAGAAGACTTCGATCTTGCATTGAAACAACACCCCGATACTGAAATCCGATTGATCAGAGATGCAATAAAGCTCGCTAAACCAACTCTTGAATTCCCAGGTATGAATATGAATCAAAATTAGGACGAAGCTCTGACACTTGTACAGAACTTTTAACAATGGTTTATTTTAATATGGATTATAGAATTAGATCACGTTGATTCGAATATGATTCTCTTTCAGATTGATTTCGAATATTCGCAGAATAAATCATTTATACGTATTATATGGGAAATATTCAGAATATGCCCAAAATCACAAAAAAATGTAATGGGATAATTGGTCAATCCATTAGGAAATCTTTATTGCTCAAATATTTTTGTTCAAGTATTCCTAGGCTTGAGTCATGCACGACAAACTGAGCTTGACTGAATAAAACTTCTAATCCTAAAATTGTTCGAATCACCCAAAATGCAAAAAAATAACAAACACAATCGTATTTGACGCAATTGTCTACATTTCAGATATACGAAATTTCGCAGAAATTCATGAATTATGTCAAATTTGGCATATATCATGATTCCACTGCGATTTCACAAATGTTTTCATTTTGATTGACCCATTTAGGAATGATCGAGAAACAAAATTACTTTCAATCATAATTTTAGAATGTCTGACTATTCATATAACGACATTCATATCTACAAAAGCAATAACCTCGCCACACCGAACTTGACACATATCAATTTACAATTGTCTAAATCTTTATTCAATATCATAATATATATATATATATTTATTTGAATACTTAGTTTTTCATTTACAGGTTAAGTACAATTTTATATATTATTCTGAATAACATAATAATATTTTGAGATTGCAATATTTTATCCAGCGACTTCTAGCTTCAGCATATGAGACGATCAGCTCTCGAAGTCAGGTAACTTGATTTATTAGGGTTTGCTGATTGCTGACTCCCCGTTCAGTTAATTGTCGGGCAGCGATTCGGCAGATCCGACCATGTTCTATGATACTGTCCGTATGTTATTCTAACAGCTGGAGTGAGAAATCATTTGTTTGCTGAATTATACTGTCGACTGAAGTTTTTCTCAGAAGAATTCCCGGAGTATATCAAAAAACTGGTCGATGAATGTCATCGATTTTTGAAGGAAAATGAAGATGAAGTCTTGTTGCCGTATAATGGGTATTTCCAACCTCCAGGTATAAAATTTCACTTACATTTTTTGTACTCGGCGATTTCTAAATAAAGCTATTGAATCGACTTTATTGGCTAATTATGGACTGTTGATGAAACGCAACCCGAACCCGATGGAACGCAACCCGAATGTGCTGTCCATTAACAGCCCATGTTGGCATTCATCTCATCAAAAAGACTTTTTTTGAATATTGAACATACACAATTACTGAAAATAAACAGTGAACTTACTACACATTTTCCACGATGTAAATGTACAAATAGTGGGACATTGTGAAAAAAGTGCAGTTATACGATATTTTGTTACTGTGTTTTCTGCTTGTTATCTTGCACTGCATAGTATTGTTCCAGGCGGTCCACTGCGCACAACAATAACGGGATTCCAAACCCCTGTCACACATGTCAAGTTTTCTACCGTGGAGAATATCTTTGCTGCTGGTTCCTCGGGTGGCGCATTGATGATTTGGGATACAATGAATGATGAAGTTGTGCATAGAATTGATGCTCATTCGGAAGACATCACCTTCATCGATTTCACAGGTATAAATGTAGCTAATTAGACGAAAAGGTTTCTCTCAAACGCCAATGCTAAGTGTTACTTTTCGGTATACGTGATTTTTATTTTCTAACACAGACCTAATTTATGTAGCATGCTGTCCAAGAACCACAGGATGGTCTTTAGAGTGCAGAAAAACGTATGCAATTTCGCTTGCCTAGCATTTTAAGCCCTGGTAAATATTTCGTACTGATTTCAGTCTGTTTACCCTGATATGCGATTCAAATGATTTCTTCTTTGCTTCGACCATTATGACGTCATAATTTGACTAACTACCTGTAAAATTGAATTAAATCATGACCTTGCTACAAAATGAGTAAAATGGTCTAATATGAACAATTTTGTTTGTCTCAAATGTTGAAACATTATTTTTTAGGTTTGAGAATAGTGGTATTTGGAAATACTGTTCAAACTAAACTGTAGGAATCATCCTACTGTGTGAAGAGTTCGCTCAAAAAGAATTGTGTATTTCAGATCACGAAGCAAGAAACAAAATCGCAACTTGCTCTAAAGACAAGTTTGTGAAAATGTTTCATCTGGACAATGGGAATATGTGTTTCACTGCAGATGCCCCACAACTTGGAACGACAAATTTTGTTAATTTACATTTGTTGACAGAGGATATTGTATGCGTCACTGATCATATGGTAAGCATATAGCTTTAAAAATATTTGCCTTCTTCCCTTTGAGTGACTTGGAAGAAGTATTTAAACAAGGCCAAACTAAGGTCACAGATAATATAGAAACAGTTAGGTCACTACAGCCTAGCCTCAGCCTAATCAGATATTTCATTTTGTCAAGCATGCTCCACAGATGGACCGCGTCTGTTCGACGCGATCCATCAGTGACGCATGCCTGACAGAGTATAGTTCAACAAAGTTTTTACGAATGGGAGAATTTTACATACAGAATTGGATCTCTATAATGGAGTGAGGTAAATATTATCTCTCCTGACAGTTGTAAAGCCTCTCACAACCTCTTAGTCTCTTCTCACGCCACGCAGAAAATTTATCCGTACAATTCTAAATCTGAAACCTATACAAGGCTCAAATGAGTGGAAATAATGTGGTCTGATGACAGCAAAGCACAGAACCATTACGTTATTTAACAAACTTTTTCGAGTTTTTTTCCTTCATTCAAATCAGTTTATAAGTTAAGTTAAAACATTTGACGGATTTTCCCGCTATTATTTTTGTCTTTATTTTCGATTCATGTTTCATTACAGCTGCAAAGTTGGAACTTTGATACAAAAGAATCCAAAATCTGCGTGAAATTGGAGAGTGATATTATGACTTCATTATGTATCAATACAAACGATCGACAAATTATTATAGTTGGATTAGAAAATGGAAAATGTGTTGGTTTCGATTCGAAGACAGGTCAGTTGAAACTATTTTTTTTTTATTTTTGAATTCATTCCAAGCAAGACCGGAAGCATGAACCAACTAACGTCCCATTAATAGCATAGAGCTACTACAAGATGTTGTACCACCACTGCACTCTAACCGGAAAACATTCCAAACAGAACCAAACTGCCATTGCAAGGTGCAATGAGTGGTACCTGCGCTGAGCGCTGGTAAAACCATCTACCACTTTTTTGTTTCCTTTTAGTCGCCTCTTACGACACACAGGAAATACGGTAGAGCTATTCTAAAGCCCAAAACGAAGATAGTAACGAGGTTTACTTATTTTGACGTCTTGATGTCTTTAATGGCTTATAACCTTGAAAGGAGGACTTTTGACAAATTTTTGAATAATTCCGGCAATCGATTATGACGCCCTAATGTGCGCCACGTTTTCGTTAAACAATTGGGTAGTGTTTCCAATAAGTTTTCATTTCACTGCAAATTCAGATATATCAGGCGATAAATCTCGCCAGAGGCTCTAAAAAAATTTCTAAAGTCATTGCAGAGCCTGAAATCGGCATAACAATAGACCGATGTGTGAAATTTTTCAGCTTACTACAATATAAGGCGCCCGATTGTATAATCGATAATTTTCTTTTTAGTTAGCGGAAGAGGATCACGCTGTTGTCAGTTTGTTTGGTAATCTTATATTGCGTCTTTTTCTAGAACTTTTTTTAGGAATGTTGAAAATAATTTCCCTAATTAAAATATAATAAATTTAGGGATCTCATTGGCAATATCTAAACAAAACATATGCAATCATTACACAGGCCAAGAAGTTGGATCAACGAATTCAGAGGAAACTTCAAGTCCCATTTTAACTTTGGTTGACTTACAACCTGATAACGAGTGCACAATTTTTGTTCGAAAAAATGGGACTTTGTCCTTGCTCAACAAACACACATTTGAAATACAAAATAGCACCTCAAATGTATATAGTGACGTCACTGGATTTGCAAAATCGACTGAAGGAAAGTTGGTTGCAGTGTTCGGTTCAAATGCAGTGCAAGTTTATAGTATCAAAGATGGGAAAAATTACGGTAATTTTTCAAATAACAGAGTAAACTGTCAATATTTGCACATACTACTCTGCAATAATTCCAGGGATTCGAATACATATTTCTGTGATTGGGTATGACTCGGGAAAGGTTTTCATCCAATTAATTTTTTATGAAGCATGTGACATAGATGGAATTTGCCTCGGCAGCGCGATTATTTGGAAATGACCTGATTCCATATTCGATTCAATTTTTTTTTTATCTGGCAAACCTGTTGTACGTGCCTTTGTATACGCAATGATCTTGTTTAGTTAAGTGTGATTTTATCATGATATATGCTAAATTTTACGTTCTTTAATTTGATATAAATCATGACTTCATAGGGATTTCATATAATACCTCAAGACCGAAGGGTAAAGATAGAGGACGAGATAGTCACCAGAGATGAAATTCTTTATTATAATTCAACACAAAGAATAAATTCAGAATCCAAATACAATCTAGTCTTACCTTCCTTTTTTTAATGGATAAAAATGCAATCGCATTTATACACTTTATGTGACCATTCAAGTTAGCCTTAGGCGGGATATTACATTTCTTTTCGTCGGAGCGGACCCAACATAAACATTAAAACTTGTTTTGGAACTATCTGGCCCGGTTTTGATCGCTTATAAGAATTTTGTTGATCATGCGTTGGACGCATGATGCTCGAACTTAATTAACCTGATACATTGAATGCCAAATTCTCCTAGTGGTCCTGATTTTTAACCATGGTTGCTACATATATGTCGGCCCCCTAAACACAGAGGTATTTTTGATGAGGGAACATGAATGGTCAGCTTCTGAAAATATATAACGGTATATAAAGAAAACAACAATAAAATAAGCATACATACGTAAAATTGACATCTAAAACGTCTTAGCTTCCTTTTTCTTTTTTCAATGGATGAAAATGCACTCGCATTTATAGACTTTATGAGACCATTCAAGTTAGTCTTGGGCGGGATATTATATTTCTTTTCGTCGGACGTGATCACAACATACACATTAAAACTTGTTTTGGAACCATCTGGCCCGGTTTTGATCGCTTATAAGAATTTTGTTGACCATGCGTTGGACGCATGATGCTCGAACATAATTAACCTGATATATTGAATGCCAAATTCTCCTAGTGGTCATGATTTTTAGCCATGGTTCATACAACTTTGTCCTAGGGCTGGAAATTTGATTCGGTGATTCGAATCGATTCGAAGCACAATTTATTCGAATCAATCACAATTTCAAAATATATTTGTTGCATCACTAATTACTACATTTTCGCAGCTAAAGCATGATCTCAAAGAGCATCACGATATGCTAAAAAATGTTAAGTTTATGAATGCGCAGACCTTGCTGTTGCCTACGTCACGAAGAAAGTTTTAATATGGAAACTTGAAGATGGTAAAAAATCACGAGTTATTAATACATGGGAAGGTACTGGTGCATCGATTGATCATTTGGAGATCGGAAAGCATGTGGGAGTGACAGCCTCATATCAGGTGAATGTACATTCTTAATTCGAGCAAGTTCAGAAATTTCAGATATTTGCCCATAATCGAATTTTTTTTCTGCAGTCTGGCTATAAACATGCATAAACGGCTTTGATGAGTGATCACAATATTGTCATTGAAACTAGAGATGGGCCGATGTATCGGTATCGGCAAGGTATCGGTGATTTTTGAGGTATCGGTACTGGTATCGGATAATTTTCATCACCGATACCGCCGATACTAAAACCGATACTGATACCCGATACGTCTTTACAACGGAGCGTACGAATACGCTTTATTTACTGATAATAAATGGAAAGACCTCGCATTCCACTGCTCTGATGAACAATTAAAACGGGGCATGCCTCGCGTGAATAATTTTATTTACACTTTGGGTTTTATTAAATAAAACCCATCAATCCACTGACTATATGCTCTTTTTGATGCACTAAAAGGTGTTAAGGTCGCACTACGCGTTTGCTTAGGTTTGCGTTTTTTCGTGGTTTGTTTTATTCTACCCTTGCGCAATGCTCTGCATGCATCTCCTCACGTTTTCCAATAAAACATACCGGTTTGCTATGAAAGCTGCCGCAAAGTGCTTGTTTCTTTTTTACGTCTGTGCTTTGTACGCATGTGAACACTATTAACGCAAAGCAATGCAGTCGTGTATTGGCGTTTTTATTTTTATTGCTTGAAACGTAATGCAATGCATCGGTGAGACAACTTCACGTGTATTGTGGCCTTTAGGTGTCACGTTAGTTGTGTAACCAAGGACATTTGCACTCAATCTTTGGACCCATGTATGCTTGAACGCAGCAACAATTCAGTATATTTTTATCCTTTAATGTTTGCACTCAAATGAATGCAAGAGTTCAAGGGTCAAACGTACGTAGGCGCACACATACATGGGTGCAACTATAACAAGGGCATAAGTATGTGGATAAAAGGCCTTTAACATATTTAAGAAAGTACTCGGTATCGGCGGTATCGGTATCGGAATATAAATTACGAAGGTGGTATCGGTACTTGTACCGGTATCGGCGAAAATTTTGGTATCGGCCCATCTCTAATTGAAACTGTAGGTCACAAACCCCATAACGGGTGGGATAGATGTATGCCAATGTACGTATGTATTATATGTTTGAAAAATGTTGCTTTCAACTGCATTGTGCTTTACGCACCATTGTGATGAGTTTGTGTATATGTTTTAAATCAACCCACTTGAACCAATACATTGAAATGCCAATAAAATGCGAGAGTTCGAGAGAGTATAACCAAACAATCAGGAAAAGTGCATGATCTCTATCCGGAATTATACAACATTTCATAGGAAATTATTCCTTGACTCAGGCTAATGAAACAAATCTATGGGTAGCAATCATCAACATCATCATATTCACGATAAGTATTTGAAAAATCAATTGTTTCTCTCAGTATAGTAGATACAAAAGAACCATTTCTAACATTCATTTAAAATAAAAACAGGCATAAAAACATGTTTTAGAACGTGTGTTTAAAGCATCACACCATGTTGTCAATCAAATCGATAATTTAAAGCACTGAAGTATTTGTGAGTTTATGGTTCGTATTCATGATCAGTTCAAAAAATATCAGTTTCACGACTGCTAGTGGTTTATTTAAATTAACAGTCAACAGTCGCAGTGCACCAGTTTTGTAAGAAATTCAAATTCGAATAATTATGACTGGTCCATCTTTTTGTATTTTCCAGATGTTTTATCTTAAAGTTTGGGATCTCACTACAGAAGATGTAGTTCCTCCGCATTCTGCTTTACAATTAGAAAACTCAACAAGTACACTAAGCTCGGATGGAAGTTGTGTAACATATGTCAGAGAGGGAAAATTAGTTGTGCAATCTGTGACCGATGTAACCAATCCCAAAACAAACAATAAATTTCAAACGCTTCCAGAGTTGGACGCTCATTTAATCAAATCAGTTAATTTTGTTGATCAAGGACGTAATTTGATAATACTGAAAAATGGATGGAAGAATCATTAAAACCTCCACTAATTCATTTCTTCAAGAGCAAAAGGGAAAAGAAATTTCTGATAATTTGTCCAGTAATTCAGACACGCAGAGCATTCAATTTTTTGAGGAAGGCATCGATGTATGCGGAGTTTGGATTCAAGACGACGAGAAAATAATTACAGCGACTATCAAAAATTCTAATGAAGATCTCACGTCTAACATACTTGTCCTAAAAACAGAAGATTTGTCTGAATTAAAAAGAATTCCTTTGAACAGCAATGTGGGTGACGTGACAGCTGTATTTTCAACTGATAATTTTATCCTTGTTGGCACGGCTACTGGAGTTATTTATCTTTACCAAAAAAATGATAAAAACAGTCATCAATATCGCGAAAGTGGGGTCTTCTCAGAACACAACAGTTCAATAACTTGCTTGGTTGTCAACAAAACTAAGACCATGATGTTTACTGGTTCTAAAGGACGCGTGAGAAGAATTTGGTCATTGAAGGTAAGGTTTAATTAGATGCACTGGGAATTTTTACTAAACGCATAGAGTACTCATACCAAGATTTTTGTGAATGTCAATTACCACTGCTGTACAATTATTAAATTGAGCGGCGACGGAAGATGTTAAATTCCGACAAAGGGACAGGCATCGAAAAAGTTGAATATATTTAAAGACACAATTTCAAAACCATGCCACCACTTAATCCCAGGGTGTAATGACTTATGTGGGCTTGACCGAACCGGAAATATCGAGTTCTAAGATCTAAATGGGGAATGGTCTTCTTTGGACTTTTTCAGATTGATCCACTCAATAATAAGAAGCTATAAAAATTATTTGAATATTCTAATTTTTTGGGAAACCATACTGTCCTCTCAAAACTAAGGGAGGGGAATAAAAAATGAGATTCATCGGCATCGGCTTGTTGTTGGTACCAACAATAAATAAAATGGGAGATACGGCGCGATCCGCCAGTGATAAATACTTAACAAATCATTCTTGGAAAAAGTTTTGTGAACTTTGATTCTGATCTTCGGTACCTATTTATACTTACTATTGTTCTTATAATAAGCTGAATAAATGCTATCTACAATTCTTTCACACAGAACGGCATTCCAACTTTGAAGCATGAACTGCGCTTTGAATCATTGCTCGAAAGTGGTGTTACTTGTGCCCAATTTTCACATGGTGATAAATGTATTTTCGCCGGATCAAGGGAACGATCAATAACTATCTGGGACACCGATACAGGTAAAATATATTTTTGAATTGTTCATCATCAATAGGCTTATATGTTAAACTACTTGGTACTGCACGAACAAAAAAACTATAAATTTAAAAATATCAATCAGGAAAAATTCATCAAAAGTTCATCGCAGTCAAGTTCACCGAAGCGCGTTTATTTGCCAATTTTCCGCTAAAAATAACATTTCGTTTACTTTTAAATCTGCAAGCAACTGGGAAGAAAAGCAAAAGCCGATTTTTTAAAAAATATTAGTTTTAAGGTTTCATAATAAATGTTTAACGTCGCCCTCTATACTCCTAAAACGTTTTAAAGGACTGATATCTAGCGTAGCACTGCACATCTGATTTACATATTATAAATGAATATAAGAAAATTTTTATTTTAAAACATTAGTAATGGAATAAATATAGAACATATCCTGGCTTCAAATGCGTAAGGCAAGTTCTCAAAAAGCCCGAGCAAAGCCAGTTCTTTTTTGTTTTTTTCCTAGTTTACTGCCGCACACGAGCGTCAGTCGAACCCTCAAATTTGTTCAACTTGTCGATGCGCTTCATTAATCCTGTCTTGTCTTTCCTTTTTCTTCTGTCGAATTTCTTGTCTTTTTCCGATGTCTCGATTACAGGCAGCTTGAGTATTCCCCTCTTTATCTGTACACAATATTTTTGTTAAATGTTTGTGCTTTTGAAAGAAATTTGAAAATAATGAAGAAAAATATCCACAATGATAATAGAACATTCGGAAATTCGGTAATACTTTGTACATTTAATAAACTTTCATTAATCAACTTTGAACTCTCATTATCTATATTGAAAACTAATAAGCGGGTATTGTATTATGACGGCAACCTTGTTTTCACTTAAACTAGGTAAAGTAAAAGAAATTTGCCAAAAAACTAGGTAAAGCATTACCATTTCACTTTCAAAACGATGTAGTACTATAGTAACCTATAGTATAAAAACACAGTTAAACTAGGTAATCGTTGGTTTGCTGCATTTAAAGCCTTTTTAAATGTTTGGAGATGGAAAACACCGGATTGTCTATTTCAAAAACATTTCACAATGAATACAAGATTTCTCTAGTCTTTATTACTAAGTACTTTTTTAAACGGGCCTAGTTAAAAATTTTAAACTTTTAAGTACCTAGTTAAAAATTAGGTAAAATTTCCTACCTACCGAAGACCACGTTCAGAAATCCCTTGTCTAAACACGCTTTGTTAAGTATGAGTCACTGTTGGATCGCGCTGCGAAAGCGCGGTCCATCAGCAACCTATGTTTGACAAAATAAAAATTTTAAAACTAGGACTCAAAATAAATACTATCGCTTTAAGTCAATGTCAGCATACATCATGTATATTATGTAGATTATAACCAAACACTACTCACGTTTTTGTTTTTCTCTTTCACGTATCCTGGCATAACAAAATAAGAAAAGCTGAAATTTTCTGTAAAGTTGAGAACAGTCATTCCATCCAGAAACGGGAAAAACGAGCTTTTATTTTTCTTCTTCCTGCCCAAATCTTCGTCTTCTGAATCCGATAAGCTGGACAAGTCAGAGTAGTCGTAATCTTCATCATCGCTCAGGAAAAAATCCTGAATAAATTCGTTGTTGATGTCCTCAAACAACTCGTCGGTTTCATTCTGCAAAATGAAGCAAACGGTTTACCTTGCGTAGCTTATTTTTTGTGAGTTAAAATATAATACATGATTGATACGAAAACATGTTGATGCAAACAAATATATTATGAAATCAAATCTAATTTTTTCAAGATTCGGGAGCATCATACCATTTTAAGTAGCTCCTTAGATGGAGGGAATATTACTGAAAAAATGGATTGACTGATTCTGCTACATTATTTAGTCTAAAAAGAGATTCAATTTTCATTTTTTGTGTTTTTCTCGGATAATCCATAACTCAGCTTGTTGGTTTTGAAAAAAATAAACCTCTACCCTTGCTTAGAGCGAATTAAAATAAAAAAATCTTCAAAAAGATAAAAAAGCTGGGAGCTACAGTTATGCATATAAAGTACATTATCTTTAATTGCTCTAATAAACTTAATCTTTAAATCTGCAATCTAGATGCAATGATATTTAACACTAAAAAACTTTAGATGAATTTTCTTGTTTGATTATTGATTTATATGATTCGAACTGCTAGACACGAAAAAGAAATTTACCGTATTTTTTTCGGGTACTGTAATTTCCTCTTTAGATTCTGCCAGTAGATCATCTACTTTGATTTTTGAAGACGCTCCTTTACGTGCTTTTCGTCGTGGTTTTGGTACTTTTATCTCTCCTGTGAAAGCTTTCATGACTGGTATTTTAGTATCGGTTTCTTCTTGTGCTGGTAAGTGTTCCATCTGTTCCATAGCTGTCAAGGCAGCTGCACTTGTTTTTGTGACACCGAGTGTCAGTTGATCTGGGTCTGCTCCTGTTCTTATACTATGATGCGCTGCATCTTGATATTTTGCTTTTACTTCTTCTTTTTCTCTCTTTGTTTTCTTCTGGATCTCTCTCTGTCTTGCAAATGTAGAAGGAGTCGCGGCTTTTGAACCTGACACAAAATACAAATTAGAACAATTAAATTACACGGAAATGTTCTTATGTGTATTTTCTAAAATAGAGCCGGACTAAACTGAATTATGTTGAATTTGAATCTACAGAAATAAATATTCTTATTAAGCAAAATCTCAATCGAAACAAATAAAATTTCTTTCTCGCCTTTCATTGTCTCAATCAATACTTTAACCATAATTGCCCCTCCCCTTCCCTCCTTTTTTTAAGTTTACCCTGAGTAAGGTCGGAAGTAATGCCTAAAAGGTACCAGGTAATGGTCATTTATTGGCAAAGAGCTACTGCAAATTGTCGTATCGGCACCTAAGCAGAAAACATTCCAAACAGAACCAAACCGCTACAGTAAAGTACAGTCAGTGGTATTTGCCCTGTGCGATGATAGAATCGTCCATCACTTTTTTGGTTCCTTTTTAGTCGTCTTTCACGACACGCAGGAAAAACGTTCGGTTTATTTTTAAATACCGCGCCGAAAGAGCCTACCTCATTTGAATGTTTTTAACAATTATGAAAGAGTTAGAAAAGAGAGAGAATGATTGAGTTATATTTGGTGGATTTAAGTTAGTTCCTGGACATGTTTCAACTAAATTGAATAAATTGATCATCGAAAATAGAAAATGGGAAGTTTTATTGTATTTTTTACCTTCTCCTAACATTGTGCTTTTCCGTTTCGAGGGATCAAAATTCCTTGCGCTTGTTCTGCTTCCAACTCCTGTCTGTGAATTTGTTACTCGGTTTGGTCCTGAATATCCTGACTTATCATAGTTCTATAAAAACGAAAATGTATATTTTAGATTTTTTCCTTTTAGTTTTTTTTAGACTTTCCTTCGCTATTAAAGTTAAAGCAGCTTTCAAAACACTTGAAATGATCTTTTGGCTTGTACGACGTCTACGAATATAAATCAGTAAATATTAGAGACAACTGAGTCTTTTACGATAAAAATGGAATCGTTTTATGGCATGTCAGGCTGATCTATGTGTAGATCATGTTCCTCTTGTACAATAATTTAATTGTTTGATGTTTAAACTTTACTTGCAACATAAATCATATTTATCTGTTCCAAGTGACCAAAAGGAACTTGGTGTATTAGTTTTTGCAATTTTTTTGGGAATCGTTGTCATTTTTTATAAGAGGTTTTATCTTCCTTGCCCTAATTGTTTTTCGTCAATTTGCTTGACTTTCGGTTCAGTGCACGGTGCCTGTTATAAAGCGAAGTAAATATTAAATAAGTAAAAGTAAATTAATTATTGGTCATTCGGAGTTCCTTGCTGCGCAAAGATTTATCTCGGCAACGTATTATAGATTGTCAAATATACACATACTTTTAGGTACGTAGGTACGGAAAACCACTAAATATAGCTTTGTAAATGTACTACCACACCCACACATCCAACGTCAACTTTTTTGGCCTTAAGACATTGAGTGGTAAATCGTAAAATCACGAACCCATAATTGATTTCTTTCTTTACTAATTGAGTTCTTTACCAAATTGGTATTACCTGGAATTTTGTATTTGAAATAACTGCAGAATCTCGACGTTGGCTCATTGAAGCCGATCTTGGAGTAATTTGAGTTGTTTCGCCTTGACCTCTGGCAGCTGAATATTTTAAAGTATAGCTTCACTTTGTAATCAATAAAAATTATTATATATACTATCACATCAGCTTTATTTAAAAAAAAAAGTTGGTGACAATTTTGAATCGATTACAAATCATTGGTAAGATATTTTGCAATTTTGGAGAAGAAATAGCATAGCATGGGAAGGTTTATTTTTTTTTCATTTTTTTTCTGGATTTGTGAAATATAAAACAAAGTAAAAAAATTCATATGGTTTAGGATTTGTGAAATTCTAGCCCCCAAAACATTGTAATATAAAATTCAACGATTTTCCGACATATATATTAAGTATATATCGATTAAAAGCAAGCAAGTTGCTACTTACCATGGCCTAAAATAGCTTTATTGCATTGCAATTTTTCATTTTAAAATTTTTTTTGTATTGCAATGTTATTTACCCAGTTTTTTTGCTCAATTTTGTTTTAAACAAGTGCCGGTTCGAAAATAATATAAAATTTATCTGTTTTATCCAGTAACATTGCTGGGAAAAAACAGAAATCTAGGTGAACAAGGTAAATCATATTTTCGTGAAACTAGGTCAAAGTATTTTTAAAACAACTTAGTAAACTAAGTATACTATAGATGAGCTCGGTACCTAAAATTGCCAATTGGTTGAGCATATCCAATGGAACGATAACAGATTATAAGTTCTTCACTATTACCTGAAGCATTGTCAGCTAGAGTTCCGGGTTTGGTCATCGGTTTTCCGGTTCTATTTCTAACGACCGGATTTAAAACTCCTTCTTGATTTCTGGGAAGTAAATTCTTTGATCTTCTTTGCAAAAGTTCCCTTTCACCGGCGGAATCTAGTTCCCGGAACGACACAACACTAGGAGTTCGTCCAAGACTATCAGTACTCCTGTGAGAGTTCATGATTCAGTTATCATGTGATAGGATTTGGGATGTCCAAAATAATCAATTCGATTCGTGAACCCATTAATTATTCGATTCGATTTTAGTCAGCGATTCGTCAACATCGTCAAAAATGTGAAAATTTTTTAGAAAAAATGTGTAAATTTTGATTAATTCTTAGATTTTTCTGAAAAGCTTTTTTGTTTGTTGATTATATGACTTTGGTTCGAACACTGGATTCCGAAAATCATAGGGTGTTCTAATTTGCTCAGTCAGTCATAGGGTTATTTTTTTTAAATATTAGGCTTGAATGTTGGTCAGTTTAAATTTGCTCCGTCTTGTTTGCAAAAAAATGTATTTCGGATGACATTGAAAAAGGTATTTCGTAAATGAAGAGGTAATTTCTTCCACCAAATATATTATTAATATATAATTACTTTTTTGACTACATAGGGATCGTTTTTGACAAAAGGTGATTTGTCATTTCTCGGATTTGATAAATCAATATGCCCGCAATTTAAAAGACGCTTTTTGGTTTCTTGATTCAAACGACTCGATTCGTAACGTTGTACTTGAAAGTCGCTGTTATATGATTTTCTGATTTATCAACATATTTATAAAGTCAGTCTTCAACCCTGTTTGCTATGCATTTTGTTATAGTTTACGAAGTATATATTCAAAATACATTGTTTAAATATACTCTTGTGATTGCGAAATAATACGAATGTGGGTGCTTATTTCTATCTCAATGTACCTTTTACCGGAATCCAATTTTCTCAAAGAACACGAACTTGGTGAATCATTGTTAAGATTCCTTGATGACCGACTGATTGGTTCTCCAGCTGGTGTGCCGGACGGTTGTAACTGATAAAAAATATAATCAGAAACGGTTTATTAGGCAGAATAATTTGTACTTTCTTGAGTTATATCTGATAAATTCACTGTGACAAAATGCAGCAGTAAAATCGCCTTACAGCTAGGGCTGATCAATTCAATTCCGTGATTCGAATCGCTTCGAAGCACAGTTGCTTGGAAGCAGTCGTGAATCGACTATAGAAACAAAAATGTGTAAAACGAAGTGTGATTTTTTAAATTTTATCAACAAAAGTCAACCAAAATGTGTAAAACGAAGTGTGATTTTTTAAATTTTATCGACAAAAGTCAACCAAAATACGATTTCTGCCAAATTTTTTCTGCCGTCAGAGAGGGCAAGTGTAAATTGAAAGTGCATTGTCATTAACAGTTTGTTGATATAATTTGTGATAAATTTATAGCTATAGATTTGTGATAAATTTATAGCTATAGATTTGTTATTTTAAACAGTTTAGTGGGACTCGTATCTAGATAAATTGTTGCCAATATCGACCAAATATTGACATTATAATAGACGAATATGTCATCTTCTAAAATAGTGAACATCTATTTTGTTATTCAAATTCACCCTATGCAAGGCCGGGAGTAGTCGCAAAGAGAGTACGAAAAGAAATATTACCAGCAAATGCACTCTAAAGTCGTAAACACATCATTTTCAGCGAGCGGTCCAGAATATTCTATTCCATTCTTTATATTCGAATCATAAGGTATTCGAATCGATCTCTGAACAATTTGAAATCCTAACTCTGAATTTTTTTTAAACTATAAGTCTGAATTATATTATATGCTGATGAAGGATGTTTTTGTTTGTATATGACTTCTGATCCGAATATATCATTCGATTCGGGAAAAATATTCGATTCAAATTTGAAACCGAAAAAGATTCGTTTTTGGCTTCCCTCAGTTTCGAGACAATCTCATTCGAAACTGCTAAAAACCTTTAAATCTTCTATTAAAATTTGTAATTTACCATGGCATCATCAATATCCAAGTCATCTTCACAATCAGTTGTCGAACTCCTTCCATCCACAGTAGAAAGAAAACTGGATTCTGACTCGAAATCAGAGAATGTTTTGAAATTAATTTGACGGAAGCCTGTAGATTTTGGCCATATCCGAAGTCTAACTGAAATAATTTAAAACAAAATTAGTGTTTCTTAGGGGCGCGATCAATCAGTGACCCATACTTAACAAAATACGTTTGGATAAAATGTTTTTGAATGGGTTGAAGGTAATAGTTAGGAAATGTGCGTCCGTATTCGTGCCTTGCTAGCTGTTCAAATCAGGTATATTGCAATTTTTAATTAACATACTCAACGCAGAGGCCTATTCAACATAATGCAATTAAGACAATATACTTGAACTTTTCCACATCACGAATGCGCGAAAGTTTTATTTTGACTGCTTTTGACTTTCGTGTCTTTAAACTCAGCGTAAATTTTGTATCTCTGGACCCCGCATCACTTAATTCGTGCGATTCACCAAAACAATCTAAAGCGAGAATTTCATTAAACGCACCGTCGATAGTAACTATATCTGACTTTCCACAGCACCCACACACGCGCGCGCACACACACACAAACACACACACGCACACATACGTTACCAACACGCTACCAATTTATTCACTCACCATTCTTTGTTGTAGAAATAGAAAATTTGCTTTTTGTTTGCAGAGCACCTCTTTCATCCAATTCGCCTCCAAGATAGATCGTAACCACACCGCAACATGGTGTAGGGGTTTCCTTTTTCTCCAGTTTTTAGGAATTTTGTCGGCAAATCAGCGAGCTTTCGATTCAAGACAAATTTCCATTCGCATTTTTGGCTTAAATTTTTGCTAGGAAATTCTGGAAACGCTTTTCTGGTTTTTGCAAAGATTTCGCCAATGTTCTCAAACTTTTCTCTTTTTGTGTCGCTATTCCTTCTACGCCATTGGTATATAACTCCAGTATCGGTTACACATGCTGAAGGAAGGAATGATTCTTGCTTCATTTTGCCAGAGAAAAAGAACTGTCTATTTTCAGTGAGAGCCACTAGGCCCGTACTAAAAATCACATGGAGATCAAGTGGGTGTCCGCTAGCCAAACAAAACTGCTTGTTAGTTGCATGACGTGAACAAGAAAATAAATTTTTCTCAAAAATCGGAACAGGTGTGCTTCTAATCTTCAACTTCTTTTTTCCAACGAAAGTACGGTTGAATATTGGTGAAAATAACATCGAGTATCGGCCATTTTTCGGAATGAAGGAGAATGTACCAGATGATGTTCTTCCATTTTGTGACCTCATTAAAACTGGACCGAAATAATTCGCGGTTGACTTCAAATCTACGAGTATAAAATAAATGTATAAAGTATAAGTATATAAAATATACAATGACTAAAAGACAATGCATAAACCACGCACAAGCAAATACAAAGTGGACTAATTTCACTAACGTCCTCATGTGGTGGGTTTTGCTTGGCATCGCCATACCCTGATATGACACGATCCCAATTTTGATTTGAATGCAATTTGCAAATCCAGTCTGTTTCTAAGAACTTTGTTCGATTGCTTTCCATTGTATTGTAGAGAATACTTCGATCTTTACTTTAATGAATTTCTTGTAGTAGTCTTGGTCCAGAATTTTGAAATGTACGAAATATCTCAGAAAATTGAGTGAAATTTTTGCTCAAGTCAATCGGAAATATTTCTTGCTTACGTTTTTAATAAGCTTAGTCACGCGGCAGCGCGACCATTTTGTGCCTCATGATAAACAAAACAAAAATTTTGATACAGAATTGTCGAATCAAGTCAAATCACAGAAATATATTCGAACCCATGCGAATCTTGAATCTAACAGAAACATTATCAAGTAGAAATCCTAATTCGCCTTCAGACTCACCTTTACCGGGTAAAAGTCGAAATTCCCCGTCTACATCCTCACTTTCGTTCAGTGAATTTAAAACGTCAGTTGCTGATAATTCGTCGGTAAAACATTCATCCGACAGTAACTTGATGATGTGCCTGGCTTCATCTCTTCCCAGATGTACAAGGTTATCTTGAGCTAATGCTGCTGCTGAACCAAATTTTTTGAACTAATCATTACAAAATTTTTAAGTAACGATTGTATTTAGTTTTCCTCTCAAAGTGTTCGTTGTGTTCAAAATGCTGATTTGAAACTTCAGCACAAACAAATCCAGCTTTGCTGGGTTAGCATCGAACATTCACGTGAGCTTTCATTACATTTATTCCATTCTGCCATACAAAAAGGCACATGAAGTAAAGAAATTGATGTGGTTAGTCGATATTCTAGTATCATTCTGCTTCATTACAATTCCCATTGTTTATATTATACTTCGGCAACGATTGAATGTGGGAAATTTAGTTTTGTCAAGCATGAGCCTCTGATAAATCGCGCCTAGGCAACGCAATTCATCTGTGACTAATGCTTGATCAAACATATTTAACCAAAATATTTCTGTAAGTACCTCCACACAGCAAGATGGGGCATCTTTATATCCCTTTCTCCATAAATCCAAACAATTTTGGCAATGAAATAATCCTCTCATTGATATTGAATATTGTTGGGATTTCTCATTTTTCAAAGACGTGAAGATTGCCTGCAGAATCAACACAATATGTTCGTAAATTATAGATATACTTAATTTGAAAGCAATATGTTTCTCTTCTTTCGAACACTTACTTGTAATCCAATATCATAGTTTGAGCGATTTTTTTCTGAATATTTCTGGTTATGATAAACTGGATGTGAATCTTAGCTGGATTGCGAATTAACATAATCTGCGATCCTGTTATTTTACTATAATCCAGGGCGTATTTTTATTAAATATATATAGCACTTTTATTCACCTCGATCAGTACATTCTTTGTATACAACTCAAATATACTTCGTATTTTCTTCGGAATGTTTTCATCTTTTTCTTCCACAAGAGAGAACACTTCGCTGAAAAGACCACGATAATGTTAATTTATTTATGTTAAAGTCTTCTAACACCGTTGTTGCCATTCTCCCTGTACAAGAGCCAGCATAATCACATGTTACCTCTTTTCAATTTAATCTTACGCGCTCATTAAATATTATATAATATTTTTTCTTCTCCGTTATTTGCAATTAATCACGAATTTACCTTTCATTCTGAACTTCATTTCCAACTTCATTTCCCATATCTCCTTTGCCAAAAGACGAAAAGTGGGTAATCGTATCGGTTTCCTGAAATCACATGATAACAGATAAAATTGTAATCCAAGATGAAAAGTATGCCGATATCCTAAAAGTAGCCTCCTCGACTGGCTCTGGTTCAATTCACACGCCGTCTGCTCTATCCCTTTCCGGTGCAAAATACCAGAAGGGTAGTCGCGTATGTTCGCGAAGCGCAAATCTACCTAACTAAACGAGCACTATCGGTTGAGAAGCAAACTGTTCGATGGCGTTGGAAATGTAAAGAAATACACGCGTTGTTCTTCAATAGCATAGCCAACTTGACGCTGGGCACAACTATTTATTATGGATTTTAATTGTTAACTTTCGGAATCGGTGAACATACCAAGTCGTTTTAACGTATCCCAGGGTCAAATGTTCGATGGGTCCAATTATCTATAATACCGTACTTATAAACTTAGAACTATGCTCCCTAGTTCAATTTTAAACAATGATTTGTCATTCAAGAATGGATGAGTTAACAACAAAATTTATTTGACCACTCCATAGACGTCCGACTTATCTTACAAAAACAATTTGTAAAACTCACCCAATCCCATTTTTTTTGTTGAATTTGTTCCGACATCGTTACCTTCAATCGTATCTCTCGGAAATGAAATCAATTTTCTCAAAAATTCCTGCGAATTTACGCAAAAGAAAGCAATATATTTATGACGTCACAATAAGGTGATACAACTTTTGCAATACATCAAAATGTGATAGAAAATTGTTTGTGAGGTCATAATGAAAACGCTAAATGCAATTCAAGCAATTTGCAAAAATGAAAGATTAAGCGGAACAATCGTATGGCCTTTAGCGCATTCCTTTTTTGCGTAAGCGCTTTTGTTTGGCAATTTACTGTTTGATTGCGTAAGACCACGCCGGCCATGCACATTCTGTAGGAATATTCTGACCGGTTGGGCTTAATGAGACGTGAGTTATTATTAAGACGCAACGCACGTTTGCGTAGGTTGCGTTTTTAGGGCGCAATCCATCGGTAACTCATAATTGATAGAACCGATACGACGATATTTTTAAACTGAGCATTTGAAAAGAAAACAAATTCTACAATTTCTTTTATTAACAGGGGAGCTTCTTGGAGCTCATTACGTGTACGCACCAGTACTGGATCTTGTTGTAACGACGGACAGGAGACTCATTTTCACTTCTGAACTAGGATATGTAGCAGTGGCAAAATTTCGACCACCTGGTGAAAACAGGCGTTCCTTTGTGAAATCAAATAAAAGTCAATTAACAAACAAATCTTCAACTTGTAACCTGATGTAGTTCTGTAGTTCCGAAAGGTGAAATTCAAATTCTTGTTAACTGGAAGATTCAGTCCAAGGTATAGGGATGTTATCCAGAAGCATATATTTCGGGGAATCGCATATTGAATCCTTTTTAATCGTATCGTTTCGAATTTGATTTTACCAAAAAATGAGATAATTTGTGAATAGTTCCACTGTTTTTTTTTTTTTTAAATCGGTTTATTTCTCTCTGGGATGTTATCTGAGTTCTCCGTTTATAATACAGTTGCTGGTAAAATGTTTTATGGCAGGTCTTTGTCTTAAGTTGTAGTGAGGTGATTTCTTGCGAGTTTACTTGAGTGATTTCAATAAAAAAAATGACCAATTATTCGAATGGAGAGATACAAAGGTCAAATTATGCTGATTCACAGAAATGGATATTCGGAGCATCAGAACCGGACATAATTCTGAATTGCTTCGAAACTTGAATCTGAATAGCACAATCAAGAAAATGTCCAGCTCCAGTTTATTATTGACTAAACTAAACAAAGAGCGTAACGGAGTATCGGTAACTCTTGGCGATATTCACAAAAAAGGAACTTGGGCGGTTACATTATTCGTTTTAATCACCATCACTATTCTAAAATGGTGCTTGAGAGTCCAATTAACACTTGCACATCCTTGGGTTATCACCATCAATATGCCAAATGCGTTATTGAATATTTTTGAATGTTGCATCAATACAAATGTAATACAAGTCTTCTATTTTCGTATCACAGAATTGCCTGCTTTCATGAACATCAGTTCAGTGGTTCAATTTATTTACTCTCTATAATTTTGTGTTAACATTCAGTAAAATTTCAAAATTAATTATCTGCTTCAACAAAAATTCTTCAAACCTCCTTTCACTTTGCTTGTTATTATAATATTAAATCAGTTTATTTGTACGTGAAAGCGCTTTCCTTTATCTATTGCGTGAAATGCATTGTTTTTACACTCTATATCTTATAATCCTAGAGAGTAGAGTAAGTATTCCGCAGAGACCTGTTATCACTAGCGTAATTAGGGACACAGTGTCATAACCCTCCCCTGGCTTACATAAAAATAACGCTGAATGGTCATTTAACTTCTGCACAAGATAATTAGGAAATTCCGAATTTTCTTGTGCGTCCTCGGTGGGCAATAATCAATCCCGAAACTGAAATATAATCTCAGGCGCAGAAATCTCGTATTTGAAAACATTAGACGCGATTTTTGGAATGTTTTGTCAAATTGCATGTATATCACCTATTATGGGTTCATATTTTGATAATCGAAATGACTCAATATTCCTCCCTCCCTCCTCATGTTCAAGGTTCTAAATACGCCACTACCTGTTTCGTTGTTGCGCATATAGCATTGATCGCTTGGGCTGGTTCGATTATATGCTCTACTACTGGCCTTACTTGAAGTGAATTCGAATTTTCAGCTTCGAAACCATTATCTGTTTTAATTTGATTTGTATATTTTATATCGCTTTAAAAAATGATTCTACCTACTTCTTTATTTAATCTACACTTCCAAGTTTTGATGAGGCAAATTTTTTTCCTTTGAAAGAATTATGTAATGTGTATTATACTGATCGATGATTTTGTTCATTTTTTTATTCATAGAAATTGGTAATTGTAGTTCCAGATTTTAAATACCTTTATAATATATGCAAATATATCTTAGTTGGAAACATGAGATTCCAAAAAAAAATTTATTGTTTTACTTCTTTTCGATTGTAATAACTTTATGGGTTTGGTATAGAACATGAACTCACCGATTAGACTTACCCAGCTAATTGAAATATGTTGAAACTTGTAAAATCGATGACAAGAAGTTGTAGATGGTTTTACCATCGTCGAGGCCAGATACCACCCACTGCTCTTCTTTGTAGTAGTTCAGTTTCTTTGGAATGTTTTCCACTTGGAGTGCCGTTAGTTGGTTCCTTTTAGGCACTTTCTCCGGCCTTGCTCAGAGTGAACTTAAGTAAAAAATAAAATAAAAATTTTCTGAAGCATCGGCCGATTCTCGGTATACTGCTAGAGATACGCCGTTGTACCGGTATCGGCGCCACAACTTTCCACAGCGTCAACCTTGTATAGAGCAGGCGTATACACAGCACTTTGCGATATTATTCTCGAAAACATCGCCGCGAGCATGCGTAAATCATGCTGAATATACAAGGGTGTGCGAACATTTATGTGTGTGCAATCCAAGCGGGAATTTTATTTCGTTAAGCAAAAGACAAATGTGGATCTATCAGTGACTCAAGCTTAACAAAACTCAAGCTTAATATATTTCTGACTGGTAGTGGCCTATGATTGATGAACACTATCGGTATTTGGAGATATCGTGCTTGAGCGCGTGTAAGTACTGCTCCTAAACCCACACCAGACACTCAAACCAGGAGTAAAATCTTGAATAGGCTGGGTCCTACCGGACAGTTAATGTAGATCCACTCACATCAGTGACCATAAAACATATACTGCAACCACATATTATGTACTCGGTATCGGCGGTTTATGGTATCGGTAGTTCTATGAGTATCAACGGATCGTGGTATCGGTCCATCGCTTTATTACATCAATGTTTTTGGACATTTTCGATTTTGAAAAGTCACGCATATTGGTGATCTTTGTTTTTGGAGTGATTCCAGTGTAGTATATACTAGAAGCCAGACCCGTCAAACAAAATAGCACCCTGGGCGTCGTCTCGAATGATATCTTCAATACTATAAATATTCTCACTTTTCTTTTCATACATGGGAGACCAGATATAAACGGAACATTGTTGAAAAAAAAATAATTATCCGAATTTTCGGATACATAATATATGTGAAAACGTTAGATTCGACACTAGAATAACCATGAATTGACAAAGATCCAAACTCTTTTCGAATAATAAAATGTAAATTACAACAGCTGTCACGTTTATATTAATTTATATAGTTATTGTGGATATTTTTTAGCCACCTATAATAATGGATCAGCAATAAACGCAAACAGTAAATAATATCAATTTCTATAATCAACGCCCCTTAGCTACTTGCCAAATGTTCCGCATTGTAATTACCAAACAACTATATTTATACAAACAGAAATACTTCAAACAATGTTTTGAACAATAACTTAAATTTTCAATACAACATGTTTTCGACAATACGGCGCTTGGGACAAGGAACTACTGAAACTGGACACCTGGTCCCACGCCGTACTGAAAGAAACAATAGATGTTTTACTATGTACTACGATTCGTATATAGCTCAGCAGGGTGTCCGAATAAGGTTTTTCTCGGAACTAGCGACGACATTTTTTCTGAAATTGTTTTGAGATAATATTGGATAATATTATAAAAGTAGGCGAGGAGTTTTATTTTTGAAGAAAAGCGAAGAATTTTATAAATTCGCTGCTTTTTTGTTATTTGATATATACCGATAGAAGAGATAGGAAAATGAAGGGAGGATAAAGAAGGTTTCACTCCACATTTTGCTGAAAATGAGTATTTCCCGAATTCAGAGCACATCTATTTATTGGTCCTCGTTGTGTCAAATTCGTTCAGCGCCATTGGGCAGTATTACATTTATAAATACAATTTAAAAAGTGCGGACTTTTTACTTAAAATTCCCCCAAGCCTGCTCTAGCATTCAAGGTACTGCTTCCTGCTTTGCTATGGTGAATTTCAATAACAAAAATAATAGGCAAAAGGCCTTTTTTCAAATTTCGATCGACACTAACACGCATATATTCTTAGCAAGTTAGAGATTCTAAGATACCACAAATATTAGTTGGATATTAATTTCTGAAACATGGAGGATACTGCAACAGAACAAGTCGATTCACCTTTGACCCCCGAAGAAGAATTAAATGAAGAAGAGTTATTTAACGATACTGCCAATTTAAAGTTATCGGAAGAAAAACAGAAAAATGTTCTCATGAAATATATCCAGGTAATACATTTTCTCCATAGAGGCAGTAGCGACGGAGGATTTCCTAAATAAAAGATGATCCCATCGAACAACGAAAAATAATCCTACTTCAACAAGAATACGCGACGAAGGCACGAGAGAAAAATTTCTTACGATCTTTAAGCAGAAAATTTTATACATAAATTTGAGGATGATCTCTCGCCTCGAAGCGGTAGAAAGGTCGCGTCAAGGAAACGTTAAAATTTGACATTTTGGATTTATTCTGTTTTTCGGAATTTAGGGGAGGATATCCATGATTTGGTAAAATGAGCCTTTACTGCAAAAATGTCTCAGTTTGTTACTAAATTGTTGTGAATTTTTCTATGAATCACACATCACACCTCTGATTGCCATAAATCTATTCGGTACTGAAAACAAAAGATTAATCAAACTTACCCTTAGTGATTTCAAACGCAGGCACACATTGATACGAACATACGCTGAAAGAACGGTTCCTATGTATTCTCCGTTCTTCTGAACGTTGGTGATGAACTATCCACAATCATTACATTCCACGATATTAGGGCAATCGTGGTGACTATGTCATGATCAAGTCGTTTTTGGGAACAAACTCTCACACTTGTATATCAGGGTCGTGATCAGTTCGAGTGTCATTAAATTACGTGGCTTGAATAGCGCGTAATTTTAAGAGAAAGATGGAGCGTGTCTTAATTTCGTGCTCCATCGGTAACCCATACTTGACGGAACATGTTCGAGCATGGCTTTTCTGGCCGAACCGGTATACCACACTCAACGACACGTGTCATTCATCAATCAGAAAAAAAAACAAGATGTCAAAACAGCATTGTACAGAAACAGTTTGTCAGGCCGAATGAGTCTGACATACGTCAAGTCATCACGATCATGTTATGACACTCGCCATATATATATTTATAGGGTTAAAGTTCCAATCCTCGCCGTCTTCCTTTCACCCACGTTCTGTCTATCTGTATGGGTTGATGAAATGTATTTTTACTCGTTTTGAGCAAAAGACAGAATCCCCATATTCACACAGATGAAATAGGCCTTTGGTATTCAAAACACTTTCACCAAAGTTTCAAAACGGGGAATTGACAAGCAAATAAAAACATAGTAATTAAAGTATATAAAAGCAGTTACAAAACTTTCATGTATTGTTTCAGGCAAGTAAACCGTTTACTGATAATTTTTGTTTAATACCGAAATCTCGGCAGTGGATCTCAAATGAGTGGTATTGAAAATCACCACTACTCATCAAAGCGATCACCCAATTGAAAATAATATTGTCAAAGCATCTTTTGTTAAGTATGCGTCACTGATAGATCGCGTCAATAAAACGCACTTGAGTATACACTTTTTTAATTTAGGAAAAACGAGTGCTACAGGAACAGTTGGACACAAAGGAAAAGTCGATTCAAGAATATAAAGCAAAAGTATATGATTTGTCAAATAAAGTCACCAATTTAGAAAAAGAGGTTTCAAGCTTGAAGAAAAATGCAGCGAGGGTCCCGCCTTTGGTATGTGCTTAGTTCTGTACATCCCGACCTTTTTTCAAGTTGTAATTCTAATGCATTCAGAAATTAATATTAGTTTTCCAGTTTGAAAATTCACTCTGAGAATGGGCTAATAAAATAAAAATCAATTAAAAAAAAAAAAAACAGCAACTGCATCTCGCAGTGAAGTAACCAGTGGAGGGAGTGTGATTTCCCCCACCGATGTTGGAGAACATCCACAATTCTGCTCCCATCTAGTCGCTTCCTACGAATCACGGGAAAAACCTTGGGTCTGCGCCAAAGGACATAAATTTAGTCGTAAAAGAATAGGTTGAACAGAATTTATAACAAAATGATGGGTCAAATTACATTTATTATTTATTCAAATGCAAATGCTTTCAATTTGACTTATGAGAATGAGCATCGATTTATGCCTGATTTTTCGTGTTACAAATATATTTGATCAGTATTGTCTTTTTTTGTTAATTTCCCTCCTGTATCAGCAGTCATGTGTCGAACTTTTTCACGGACTTTTTTATCGGGCCGTGTTTTGGGATGAATATTATTTACATGAGGCGATCCAATTTGCTGGTTGGTAAACTTCACTTTCCCATCAGAAATATTTGATCTATTCACCTTTTGCTGGGCAAAATAAAATTCTTGATTGGGTGATGATTTTCGAATTATTGAAATATTTTAGGCCAAATAGACATTCAAGTGTCGGCGGACGATCACCAGCACTCAGCAGAACAGGTGTTGTAAGACCATCAACGGCAAAGAAAGTAACGAGAACAAAACCAGGGAAGAAGAAATCCAACATATCGAATATAAAACGAACAGAGAGTCCGGCATCCTCCAGCGCAACACCGGAACCGCCTGAGACCAGAGATGCAATGGTGGCGCTAAAAACATTGGACCGATATCAGGTATTTTTCCTAGATAAAATTACCGAGTTCACCTAGTTTATCGCGTTTTTTCTTTTAAGTACTTTTGCTTAGTTTCATGAGTATCTGATTTACCAATTTTAACATTTACCGAGTTTTCTGTTGGAAATTCTACCGAGATAAATTTACTTAATTTCAACTGTGTACCTGGTATAAAAAGCCAAATCATATTTTCAATAAAAAAGGCTTTCACAATAGACTATTCTAAGGTTTTAACATTTGAATATATATGAAAAATATCTAAAAAGGCAAATGAACATTATCCAGTTTACCTGGTTTTCAACCAAGGTACTACTTGATTTTGAAAGGGAAACTTGGTTACCTTGTAATAATACTTCACCTAGTTGTGTGTTAAATTTGTTTCACTTTACCTAGTTTAAGTGAAAACTAGGTTGCAATCTCTAATCTACATACAAAATTAAGCATTTTTTCGAGATATGAGCATTAATTTTCTTTCGAAGTCAAATGTAAATGGAGCTTAAAGATAATTGTTAGTTGTTTGCTATTTCAGTTTTGATCTTGTTAAAAAAAATATAATACCCCACCACATATTAAGTATTGTTTTATTTATATTCGTTCGTTCATATTTGATTGTCTCACGTTTCAGGAAATTGCCAAACGTTTTCCTGAACTAAAAATATCAGTGATGTTGAAAGCGGAAAGTGTCTTCATGGAGGCTGACATAAATCATGACGGAGTGAGTATCAAGCAGACGTCAATTATGAACACATGTTTTACTTTATGGAGGAATCACAGAAAATTTTTACCTTGAAAATATCGCATTTTCAAACCCTCAAAAATAATCAGAAATATGAAGATTGAAATTTTTAATTAATAACAGTCAAGATTGGTCATAAATATAATAGTAGGTGATATGTAACAGCACTCAGTAAATTAGGGTTTGAAATTCATGTTTGCAATAATAACAATAAAAAACTGACCCTTGTCTGAACACTCATGCAGCAATAGGCTGTCGAAACCAATTCTCTGAAATACAACTATTTTGCAAAAGAATTTTGAATAAAATTGTCTTGGCCAAAAAATTCAATGTGTTGTATTTTGTAGTTGAATTTCGATTTGAACACAAAGGTATTACATTTTAAAGAAAAATAATATGAAGTCATATCGACCATATTGTTTCTAAGGTGAATATGATATTGTATTGCAGCCAATCAAATTCTTTTCTAATTTTATATAATGAAGTCGTACCACTTTTACGTAAGCCAATCACCAGCTTTTTAAATTTAACGTCTGTATTGTATTATATACATATTGCACGGATTACAACAGTTCAAGGAACAAGATCAGACCAGACCCCGAGTAAACTTTGGACTTAGGTTTTGTAATTAAAATCCACATCCATACTACACAATTAGAATCCTTTTCAAAGTGACATTTGAACCGCGTGTAGTGATTATACGTGATATTGGAACGAAATCCGTTGTGTGCGCGTGACCAACAATTCATAATTTTATGCCTCGACAAAAGTATAGTAAAATTACCATTCACTCGCAGTAATTTCATATTTTCAAAATTGAAAATCGATGATATATACGCATGGTATGTAACACCCTTGTGGGTGTGTTCCATCAACAATCCATAATTGGTCACAAAAGAAGATTTTACCGTTTAATTTCAATATAACCAACCTAAATTACAGCCAAAAAGCGGAGATTTTATTTTATTAATTTTATCGCAGTTTGGAAGTGTATGTAACAAAATTAAGATGTTAAGCGTAGCCTTTTAAATATAATCTCTTGTCTGTATGTGATACTGAAACCAATACAGTCAACAGAGTCCACATTGGGTAAACAAATTGTAAAAAATGAACAAATCGTGAACTATTTACCAAAATTACAAACATAGAAACTAATATTAACATATCATTGAATGACGTTCATCTTAGAGGTATTTCATACTGTGAAACTGAACACTTTGTTATCCTCCGTTTGTTCACATAGAAAACATTGAAAACACGTCATATTACGCATGAAACTTTGATATGGTAACAGATACTTTAGGAAAATAACCAATATTGTCGCAAAAAATAATCAAAAATGTTGTTGACTTCAATGATGGTAAACTTTTACAAAAACAATACCTCACGCAATGTGTATCCTGAATCTACAAACTGTAAATGTCAGTGACTATTTGGTGACATTATTTAATACTGCACTCAATGTTACCCTGTCAACCAAATCACAATTTAGTCAAAAAAGCCGAGTGATATTTCAGCATGTTCACAATTTGAAACTTAGAGTCGAGTCAACGTTGTGGGAAAAGTTTATTTCTTTTTTCAACTTCAACGTTTATGACAACAAAAACAAAAGGTAGACGCATCATCAGAAAATTTAATTGTGAATTGATAATCTATGTCGCATAATCATAACAAAACAGTCATCGAAAATATAATTATAATTAAATTCCTGTCCGCTCAATTATGACCCCCTACATACGCACACACAATGTTTAAATTTCAAGTCTTGTACTGAGGACTGTACGCTTCCCACGATCTCGAACAATTGATTGAATGTAATAAGAAATTGCTGCAACAATATTTCGCAAGATAATCCATAAAGTATTTTTTTATAATATCAACTTTTTTTACAAATTGTAAACAAAATATAAATCGATTTCGATAACACCGATTCATAAAACCATAGACTTTGCTATGGCAGATGAATTCTGTACGATTTTAGACTGAAATATACAGTATATCTAAATATGCTCAATTCGGAATTTTATTATGTCAATCACAAGGCACAGATGGTCCGCGCCTGGGCGGCGTCATCCATCAATGACTTATACTACATAAACATGTTTGGTAAATT
Organism: Styela plicata; assembly: GCA_963675895.2. Taxonomy (NCBI): domain Eukaryota; kingdom Metazoa; phylum Chordata; class Ascidiacea; order Stolidobranchia; family Styelidae; genus Styela; species Styela plicata. The sequence goes on along the minus strand of OZ023142.1, from coordinate 12,768,608 downwards.
TTTTCGATTGGGTGGTTAGTATCAAATACTTGAATATATATATTAAAAAAAAACTGTCCACACTTACGAATATTAATAAATCTTCAAGTCAATATTTGCAATCAATTTAATTCAATTTCTGTCAGCCGAATAACCAAGAACCTGCTTCCGCTTTCTGGTGTAAAAAACATATAGAAAATAAAACGTCGAATAATCTATTTCTGCAAACCAGAATCCACATAATTTTATAATTGCGCAATAGAATAATGCAATGCAATAGGAGAAAAAATATAATGGACGATATTATTTTTCAATAAGGCAAAAGGTGATAAAATGATATGTGTGTGGAAGATAGCGAGTGTATGAAATACGGTTAATATAAAGTAAGATACCACGATCACGCCCGCACCTTGCTGAAAATATCATGCTACACCGTGCTGTAAATATAAAAACTTAAAAACTTGGCAGAACGAGGATTGCTACATCTGTACATGTAATTCTATTTGTTCAGGTCTTTTGACTTTGATTAATTGAAGGGCGATACTGAAACTCAACTCTACGATGTCTTTGTTTGTCACAGCTCATTCAAAAAGTATTTTGTCTGGACGTTTCGTCATATTATCAACAATGCGATATATGTGTTGCAGAGCACGTGATTTCAACGCTAAATGAATGGCGGGCACGTGCAGTCTTTTTTTTTTAAATTATGCAGTAAAATTTACCACGTCTAATGAGTCACGAACGTGAAAGAAAATCTACATTGCATTGTATAACACTATAGCGCGAGTGTGTGTTGTTGTGTTGATCTGATATATGGCCCAGCTTATGTGTGATCTTACAGAACATACTGTATTAAGTTTAAGGATATGATAAATTACGAACTGTACCCCATAAAAAGGTACGGAATATGTCGCCTTTTTAGCATTCAATGAAACTCCCATATTTTTATAGACAATTGACGAAGATGAACTAGAAAAACTACTAGAAAAACAGGGACATTACATGACAACAAAGAAAGAAGTTCAAGAAATAATGAAAGATGTTGATAAAGACGTGTCGGGAGGGATTGATTTGATGGAGTACATGGCTGTAAGAAAGTTATTATCCCAAATCTTTGTTGTAGCGTACCAAGTTTATTTTGAGAGGTATTAAACATAACCAATTTCTTCAGAAGTTTATGCCCATGTGATTCATGATCACATAAGCATAAAAAAATTCATGATCTTATAAGTTTTATTGCCAAAAACTCGTGGCTGGTGCGAATTTCAGATTTAAAGTTTAAATTCCTATATCAAGTCATTGATATCCACCAATCAGTGACTCAAGCTTAACAATGTCATTTACATACAGCTTTGTCGAAGATCTCTAATCACATATTTCATTTCAGGTCATGGAGCGAGTCCAACAAAGAAAACGGACGAATTTACCTCCAGCACTCACAAAGAGTTCGGTGTGTTCGATACAGTGAAATGTTGCTAACAAAAATCAGTTCGAGAAGCATACATCTGAATAAAATTGTTAAACAAGTGCGTTCAAAAAGCGCGATTTGAATCATAAATATAACCTCTGTACATTTGAATAAAACGGCGTAAAAAGAGCAAAATATTTATTATGGTTTGAATTATTCTACAAGACTTTAATGCAAGCCATTTATAATGTCTTAGTGTTCTGGAAAAACATGTACATGCAATGGTTCAAGGTGCAAGGGCTATGTCGACATTGCCTTAACCAACCGACGTCATCCCATGGGTCGTTTACTGTTTTCTCACAACTGTGTATTTTTGAGCTTATGGATTTAGAATATCTGTTCTCGTTGCCTGTAACGTTAGAAATATATGTTAATTTTGTTACTTCTGTGTTGAAGAATGATATTTGACGTAAAGGGGTAGACGGTAAAGACCAAGGAATGGTAATTTCTGTCTCGATTGATAAATTCCATGTTAAAACCATGAAGAAATTAATGAGTAAATCATTTTAATAAAAATCGAATCTATCACAAAAATGAAACTAAATACAAAATAACAAAAAAAGGAAATAAAAAAATGAAAAATAGGAAAAATAACACTTTAATAAAAAATAATTCCAACATAAAAATTAAAAATATTGGACACTTTAATGTTCCAAAGCTGTATAATTTGAACCTCGCATAAAAAGAGTATTCAGGTTCTTTCTTTCTTTCAGTTTTTAAAGAGTCAGTCAAATTAAAAATGTTATTACCATCTTTTTATATTTTGAAAAATTTCGAATTGCTCCCTATGCGTTTCTGATGTATGTGTTTTGTATGCTCTCGTTTTTGTTCTTTGCTGATGGGCATAGTCGAAAGCTAACATAAAATCATCCTCCCTCTCATCATGGTCCGTCTACGCCATCTAGGCACAGTTGAAACAATAGCCAATATTCCGCCTGGTAGAGTTCGAACCTTCGATCAATCCACTGCGGCCCGGCTTGGCTTACCAATGAAAAAGCATGAAATATAGTAATTAGTGAAATAGTAAAATACGAAAAAGTGGCGGGTCCAACTTTGTTGGCTGGACTGTATCGCCTCGCCTATTCACAGGTGCTATCCCACTACCGAGCGACGGGGGAACGTTTGACTGCTACAATTCGGGCCTGGCCCGGTTCTTTCCTCCTTAGACAAGCTGGACTTCCCGAGCTTCCAGGGAAGAACATATTGACACCGAACTTAGCGCGGACACCCGATCCACAGGGCTCCCAACCTCAAGATGTTCGCCGACCCTGGCCTCCAAGTAAACGGATTACAGACGTACGCAATAACGCCCAGCTGCTAAAGACTGGTTGTAATTCTGCCTACATTCTTCTCTCATTACTCCACCCAGATGTGTGGCTCTCGCGTGTATGCAATAAGAAAAAATCATTCCCTCGCACGTCTCGTCACAGACACAATGAAACTGCGTCTTTGAATGTGGTTCCTATAGCCTTAATCTTCAATCGATTATTCATGGTTTTCATATATGGAACAGCTGTACGTCTGATCTCAATGGGAAATTATGTTTTGTACCTTGCTTGACAAATTCAATTTCTTATTTTCACACAGTCCCTGACGGATTACTTCGCCGGGCTTAGCGGTTCAGATATGTGAAATTTGTTGGATTGTGGATTTTCATCGTGTTCGTGTAGCGTATAGTGTAGCTCAAACAAAATATTATAGTGAAGACAGCCTCTTTGAAACAAGGAATCGTACTGACATTTAAAGTTGTTTGAAACGCTTTCCTCACAAAACGTAAGCGCAGAAAAACATATTTACTCCTGAATATCTATACTCTTAGTTTACATGTCAACTTGTTGCAGAATAACCGACTTTGCACGAAAATTGAGAAAACAAAGAATCAGAATACTCTTTTTAGGTGAGGCTCAAATTATACAGCTTTTTAACAGTCTTTAAGGAGTCTGTTGAATTAAATATGTTATTACCATCTTTTTATTTTTTGTAACATTTTGAATTGTTTCCTATTCTTTTCTGATGTATATGTATTTATTTTTATTCTCTCGTTTTTCACGATGTTCTTTGCTGAAGGGCATAGTCGAAAGCTGACATGAAATCATCGTCCCTCTCAGCATCATCCGTCTACGCCATCTAAGCACAGTTTCCAAATTGAAACAATAGTCAATATTCCGCTTGGTAGGGTTCGAGCCCTTGATTAATCGCTTGCGGTCCGGCTTCGCTTACAAGAAAAAAGTATGAATGAAATATTAAATAATGGAATATTAAAATACAAAAAACAGGGCGGGTCCAACTTTGTCGGCTAGGCTGTATCGTCTTGCCTATTTACAGGCGATATCCCACTACTGAGCGACGCGGGAACTTTTGGCTGCTCCTTTTCGGGCCAGGCCCGGTTCGCTCATCTTTGAACAACCTAGACTTCCCGAGCTTCAAGGGGAAGACCATATTGAGGCCGAACTTAGCGCGGACACCCGATCCACATAGCACAAGACAACGCCGGGCTCCCAACCTCAAGACGTTCGCCGACCCTGGCCTCCAAGTAGAGTAGTCAATATTCCGACGAAATAGTCAATATTCCGCTTGGTAAGGTTCGAACCCTCGATCAATCGATTGCAGGCCGGCTTCGCTTACAAAAGAAAAAGTATGGAAAAAATATTAATTTGTGGAATATTAAAATACAAAAAAGGGGCGGGACGAACTTTGATGGTTGGGCCGTATCGCCTTGCCTATTCACAGGCGCTATACCACTACGGAGCGACCGTTCCTCCTTAGACAACCTGGACTTCCCGAGCTTCCAGGGGAAGACCATATTGACGCCAAACTTAGCGCGGACACCCGATCCACAAGCACAAGACAACGCTGGGCTACCAACCTCAAGATGTTTGCCGACCCTGGCCTCCAAGTAACTGGGTTACAGACGTACGCCACAATGCCCAGCCGCTAAAAGGTGATTGTAATTATGCCTACATTCTTCTCTTATTAACCTGCCCCATTGTGTGGCTTTCGCGTGTATGCAATGAGAAAAAAAAATTCCTCTCGCTCGTCTCGTCACAGACACAACGAAGCTATGTTTTTGAGTGTTGTTCCTATAACCTTAATCTTCAATCGATTGCTCATGGTCACGCTGGTTTTCATATATGAAACAGCTCTTCGTCTGATTTCAATGAGAACTTATGTTTTGTACCTTTCTTGACAAATTCAATTTCTCATTTACAAACAGTCCCTGAAGGATTACTTCAAAAGATTTTTCGGTTCAGGTATGTGAAATTTGTTGGATCGTGGACTTTTCATCGTGTTTATTTAAATTTTGACTCAATTAAAAATATCATAGTGAAGACAGCGGTTTTGAAACAAAGAATCGGACTGACATTTAAAGTTGGTAGCACAAAACAACGCCAGGCCCCACCTCAAGACGAATAATCTATATTCCGCTTGGTAGGGTCCGAACCCTCGATCAATCAATCGATTGCTGTCCGGTTTAGCTAACAAAAGAAAAAGTAGGAAAAAATATTAATTTGTAGAATATTGAAATGCAATAAAGGGGCGGGTCCAACATTGTTGGCTGGGCTGTATCGCCTTGCCTATTCACAGGCGCTATCCCAGTACTGAGCGACGCGGGAACTTTTGGCTGCTCCCTTCCGGGCCTGACCCGGTTCGTTCCTCCTTAGACAACCTGGACTTCCCGAGTTTACAGGGGAAGACCATATTGACGTCGAACTTAGCGCGGACACCCGATCCACATAGCACAAAACAACACGGGGCTCCCAACCTCAAGATGTTCGACGATCCTGGCCTCCAAGTAACTGGATTACAGACGCACGCCACGACGCCCAGCCGCTAAAGAGTGATTGTAATTATGCCTACATTCTTCTCTTATTACCCCGCCCCATTGTGTTCTCTCGCTCGTCTCGTCACAGACACAACGAAGCTATGTCTTTGAGTGTTGTTCCTACAGCCTTGATCTTCAATCGATTGTTCATGGTCACGCTGGTTTTCATATATGAAACAGCTCTTTGTCTGATTTCAATGAGAACTTATGTTTTGTATTTTGCTTGACAATTTCATATTCTCATTTACACACAGTCACGGACAGATTACTTCGAGGGGTTTTGCGGTTCAGGCATGTGAAATTTGATAAATCGTTGACTTCTCATCGTGTTTAGTTAAATTTTGACTCAATTAAGAATATCATAGTGAAGACAGCGGCTATGAAACAAATAATCGGACTGAAATTTAAAGTTGTTAGCACAAAACGACGCAAGGCTCCCAACCTCAAGACGAATAGTTTATATTCCGCTTGGTAGGGTTCAAACCCTCGATCAATCGATTGCAGTCCGGCTTCGCTTCCAAAAGAAAAAGTATAAAAAAATATTAATTTGTGGAATATTAAAATACAAAAAAGGGGCGGGTCCAACCTTGTTGGCTGGGCTGTATTGCCTTGTCTATTCACAGACGATATCCCACTACTGAGCGACGCGGGAACTTTTGGCTGCTCCCTTTAGGACATGGCCCGGTTCGTTCCTCCTTAGACAACCTAGACTTCCCGAGCTTCCAGAGGAAGACTATATTGACGCCGAACTTAGTGCGGACACCCGATCCACATAGCACAAGACAACGCAGGGCTCCCATTCTCAAGATGTTCGCCGACCCTGGCCTCCAAGTTACTGGATTACAGACGCACGCCACGACGCCCAGCCGCTTAAGAGTGATTATAATTATGCCTACATTCTTCTCTTATTAACCCTGCCCCATTGTGTGGCTTTCGCGTGTATGCAATAAGAAAAAAAAAATGTTCTCGCTCGTCTCGTCACAGACACAACGAAGCTATGTCTTTGAGTGTTGTTCCTACAGCCTTGATCTTCAATCGATTGTTCACGGTTACGCTGGTTTTCACATATGAAACAGCTCTTCGTCTGATTTCAATGAGAACTTATGTTTTGTATCTTGCTTCGCAATTTCATTTTCTCATTTACACACAGTCCTTGACGGATTACTTCGAGGGGTTTTGCGGTTCAGGTATGTGGAATTTGTTGGATCGTTGACTTTTCATCGTGTTTATTTCAATTTTAACTCAATTAAAATATCATAGTGAAGATAGCGGTTCGAAATAAAGAATCGGACTGACATTTAACGTTGGTAGCACAAAACAACGCCAGGCTCCCTCAAGACGAATAATCTATATTCCGCTTGGTAGGGTCCGAACCCCCGATCAATCAATCGATTGCTGTCCGGTTTCGCTAACAAATGAAAAAGTAGGAAAAAATATTAATTTGTGGAATATTGAAATGCAATAAAGGGGCGGGTCCAACTCTGTTGGCTGGGCTGTATTGCCTTGTCTATTCACAGACGCTATCCCACTACTGAGCGACGCGGGAACCTTTGGCTGCTCCCTTTCGGGCCTGACCCGGTTCGTTCCTCCTTAGATAACATGGACTTCCCGAGCTTCCTGGGGAAGTCCATATTGACGCCGAACTTAGCGCGGACACCCTATCCACATAGCACAAGAGAACGCAGGGCTCCCAACCTCAAGATGTTCGCCGACCCTGGCCTCCAAGTAACTGGATTACAGACGCACGCCACGACGCCCAGCCGCTAAAGAGTGATTGTAATTATGCCTACATTCTTCTCTTATTACCCCGCCCCATTGTGTTCTCTCGCTCGTCTCGTCACAGACACAACGAAGCTATGTCTTTGAGTGTTGTTCCTACAGCCTTGATCTTCAATCGATTGTTCATGGTTACGCTGGTTTTCATATATGAAACAGCTCTTTGTCTGATTTCAATGAGAACTTATGTTTTGTATTTTGCTTGACAATTTCATATTCTCATTTACACACAGTCCCTGACGGATTACGTCGAGGGGTTTTGCGGTTCAGGTATGTGAAATTTGTTGGATCGTTGACTTCTCATCGTGTTTAGTTAAATTTTGACTCAATTAAGAATATCATAGTGAAGACAACGGCTTTGAAACAAATAATCGGACTGAAATTTAAAGTTGGTAGCACAAAACAACGCCAGACTCCCGCCTGAAGACGAATAATCTATATTCCGCTTGGTAGGGTCCGAACCTTCGATCAATCAATCGATTGCTGTCCGGTTTCGCTAACAAATGAAAAAGTAGGAAAAAATATTAATTTGTGGAATATTGAAATGCAATAAAGGGGCGGGTCCAACTTTGTTGGCTGGGCTGTATCGCCTTGCCTATTCACAGGCGCTATCCCACTACCGAGCCGCGGGAACGTTGCCTCCCTTTCGGGCCTGATTCAGACAACCTGGACTTCCCGAGCTAGGGGAAGACCATATTGACGTCGACTTACGCGGACACCCGATCCACATAGCACAAGACAACGCAGGGCTCCCAACCTCAAGATTTCGCCGATCCTGCCTCCCTGGATTCGGCACGCCTGACCCCAGCCGCTAAAGTGCGATTGTAATTATGCCTACATTCTTCTCTTATTACAACCTGGACTTCTCCGAGTTCGTCACAGACACAACGAAGCTATGTCTTTGGGTGTTGTTCCTACATCCTTGATCTTCAATCGATTGTTCATGGTTACGCTGGTTTTCATATATGAAACAGCTCTCCGTCTGATCTCGATGAGAACTTATGTTTTGTATTTTGCTTGACAATTTTATATTCTCATTTACACACAGTCCATGACGGATTACTTCGAGGGGTTTTGCGGTTCAGGTATGTGAAATTTGTTGAATCGTTGACTTCTCATCGTGTTTATTTAAATTTTGACTCAATTAAAAATATCATAGTGAAGACAGCGGCTTTGAAACAAATAATCGGACGGACATTTAAAGTTGTTAGCACAAAACGACGCAAGGCTCCCAACCTCAAGAAGAATAGTCTATATTTCGCTTTGTAAGGGTTCGAACCCTCGATCAATCGATTGCAGTCCGGCTTCGCTTACAAAAGAAAAAGTATAAAAAATATTAATTTGTGGAATACTGAAATACAAAAAAGGGCGTGTACAACCTTGTTGGCTGGGCTGTATTGCCCTGTCTATTCACAGACGCTATCCCACTACTGAGCGACGCGGGAACTTTTGGCTGCTCCCTTTAGGACCTGGCCCGGTTCGTTTCTCCTTAGACAACCTGGACTTCCGGAGCTTTCAGAGGAAGACCATGTCGACGCCGAACTCAGTGCGGACACCCGATCCACATAGCACAAGACAACGCAGGGCTCCCAACCTCAAGATGTTTGCCGACCCTGGCCTCCAAGTATCTGAATTACAGATGGCGCCACGACGCCCAGCCGCTAAAGGGCGATCGTAATTATGCCTACATTGTTCTCTCAATACCCCGCCCCGATGTGTGGCTTTCGCCTGTATGCAATATTTATTCTCTCGCTCGTCTCGTCGTTTTTGAGTGTTGTTCCTATAGCCTTAATCTTCAATCGATTGCTCATGGTCACGCTGGTTTCCATATATGAAACAGCTCTTCGTCTGATTTCAATGAGAACTTATGTTTTGTACCTTTCTTGACAAATTCAATTACTCATTTACAAACAGTCCCTGAAGGATTACTTCAAAGGATTTTGTGGTTCAGGTATGTGAAATTTGTTGGGTCGTGGACTTTTCATCGTGTTTATCTAAATTTTAACTCAATGAAAATATCAATGAAGACAGCCGCTTTGAAAGAAGAAATCGCGCTGACATTATACAGCTTTTTAACAGTCTTTAAGGATTCCGTTAAACCATAATGTTAATACCATCTTTTTATTTTTAGAAACATTTCAAATTGCTTCCTATGCCTTTCTGATGTATATGTATTTATTTGTATGCTCTCATTTTTCACAATGTTCTTTGCTGAAGGGCATAGTCGAAAGCTGACATAAAATCGTCGTCCGGCTGTGCCATCTAAGCACAGTTTCCAAATTGAAACAAATTCCGCTTTCTAGGGTTCGAACCCTCGATCAATTGATTGCGGTCCGGCTTCGCTTCCAAAAAAAAAAGTATGAAAAAATATTAATTTGTGGAATATTAAAATACAAAAAGGGGCGGGTCCAACTTTGTTGGTTGGGCTGTATCGCCTTGCCTATTCACAGGCGCTACCCCACTACCGAGCGACGCGGGAACTTTTGGCTGCTCCCTTTCGGGCCTGACCCCGTTCGTTCCTCCTTAGACAACCTGGACTTCCCGAGCTTCCAGGGGAAGTCCATATTGACGCCGAACTTAGCGCGGACACCCGATCCACATAGCACAAGACAACGCAGGGCTCCCAACCTCAAGGTGTTCGCCGACCCTGGCCTCCAAGTAACTGGATTACAGACGCACGCCACGACGCCCAGCCGCTTGAGAGGGATTGTAATTATGCCTACATTCTTCTCTTATTACCCTGCCCCATTGTGGTGTGGCTTTCGCGTGTATGCAATGAGAAAAAAATTCTCTCGCTCGTCTCGTCACAGACACAACGAAGCTATGTCTTTGAGTGTTGTTCCTACAGCCTTGATCTTCAATCGATTGTTCAGGGTTACGCTGGTTTTCACATATGAAACAGCTCTTCATCTGATTTCAATGAGAACTTATGTTTTGTATCTTGCTTCGCAATTTCATTTTCTCATTTACACACAGTCCTTGACGGATTACTTCGAGGGGTTTTGCGCTTCAGGTATGTGAAATTTGTTGGATCGTTGACTTTTCATCGTGTTTATTTAAATTTTAACTCAATTAAAATATCATAGTGAATACAGCGGCTTTGAAATAAAGAATCGGACTGACATTTAAAGTTGGTAGCACAAAACAACGCCAGGCTCCCAACCTCAAGACGAATAATCTATATTCCGCTTGGTAGGGTCCGAACCTTCGATCAATCAATCGATTGCTGTCCGGTTTCGTTAACAAAAGAAAAAAGTAGGAAAAAATATTAATTTGTGGAATATTGAAATGCAATAAAGGGGCGGGTCCAACTTTGTTGGCTGGGCTGTATCGCCTTGCCTATTCACAGGCGCTATCCCACTACTGAGCGACGCGGGAACTTTTGGCTGCTCCCTTTCGGGCCTGACCCGGTTCGTTCCTCCTTAGATAACCTGGACTTCCCGAGTTTACAAGGGAAGACCATATTGACGCCGAACTTAGCGCGGACACCCGATCCACATAGCTCAAGACAACGCAGTGCTCCCAACCTCAAGATGTTCACCGATCCTGGCCTCCAAGTAACTGGATTACAGACGCACGCCACGACGCCCAGCCGCTAAAGATTGATTGTAATTATGCCTACATTCTTCTCTTATTACCCCGCCCCATTGTGTTCTCTCGCTCGTCTCGTCACAGACACAACGAAGCTATGTCTTTGAGTGTTGTTCCTACAGCCTTGATCTTCAATCGATTGTTCATGGTTACGCTCGTTTTCATATATGAAACAGCTATTCGTCTGATCTGAATGAGAACTTATGTTTTGTATTTTGCTTGACAATTTCATATTCTCATTTACACACAAATCCTGACGGATTACTTCGAGGGGTTTTGCGGTTCAGGTATGTGAAATTTGTTGGATCGTTGACCTCTCAACGTGTTTATTCAAATTTTGACTCAATTAAAAATATCATAGTGAAGACAGCGGCTTTGAAACAAATAATCAGACTGGCATTTAAAGTTGTTAGCACAAAACGACGCAAGGCTCCCAAACTCAAGACGAATAGTCTATATTCCGCTTGGTAAGGTCCGAACCTTCGATCAATCAATCGATTGCTGTCCGGTTTCGCTAACAAAAGAAAAAAGTAGGAAAAAATATTAATTTGTGGAATATTGAAATGCAGTAAAGGGGCGGGCCCAACTTTGTTGGCTGGGCTGCATCGCCTTGCCTATTCACAGGCGCTATCTCACTACTGAGTTACGCGGGAACTTTCGGCTGCTCACTTTCGGGCCTGTCCCGGTTCGTTCCCCCTTAGATAACCTGGACTTCCCGAGCTCCCAGAGGAAGACCATATCGACGCCGAACTTAGTGCGGACACCCGATCCACATAGCACAAGACAACGCAGGGCTCCCAACCTCAAGATGCTCGCCGACCCTGGCCTCCAAGTGACTGAATTACAGACGCGCGCCACAACGCCCAGCCGCTAAAGAGCGATCGCAATTATCCCTACATTGTTCTCTCAATACCCCGCCCCGATGTGTATCCTTCGCCTGTACGCAATAAATATATTCTCGCTCGTCTCGTCGTTTTTGAGTGTTGTTTCTATAGCCTTAATCTTCAATCGATTGGTCATGGTCACTCTGGTTTTCAAATAAGAAACAGCTCTTCGTCTGATTTCAATGAGAACTTATGTTTTGTACCTTTCTTGACAAATTCAATTTCTTATTTACAAACAGTCCCTGAAGGATTACTTCAAAGGATTTTGCGGTTCAGGTAAGTGAAATTTGTTCGGTCGTGGACTTTTCATCGTGTTTATCTAAATTTTAACTCAATGAAAATATCATAGCGAAGACAGCCGCTTTGAAAGAAGAAATCGCACTGACATTTAAAGTTGTTTGCTACGCTTTCTTTACAAAAGCTAAGCGTATAAAAATATACTTTCTTCATAATATCTAAACTTTTGGCTTGCATGTCGTCTTGTTGCAGAATACCAGATTTTGTGCAAAAATTGAGAAAGGAAAGAATCAGAATACTCTTTTGATGTGAGGTACAAATTATACAGCTTTTAAACAGTCTTTAAGAATTCCGTTAAATCAATTATGTTAATACCAGCTTTTTATTTTTTGAAACATTTCGAATTGCTTACTATGCCTTTCTGATGTATATGTATTAATTTGTATGCTTTCGAATTTTCACAATGTTCTTTGCTGAAGGGCATAGTCGAAAGCTGACATAAAATCGTCGTCCGTCTATGCCATCTAAGCACAGTTTCCAAATTGAAACAATATTCCGCTTTCTAGGGTTCGAACCCTCGATCAATTGATTGCGGTCCGGCTTCGCTTCCAAAAAAAAAGTAGGAAAACATATTAATTTGGGGAATATTGAAATGCAATAAAGAGGCGAGTCCAACTTTGTTGGGTGGGCTGCATCGCCTTGCCTATTCACAGGCGCTATCCCAGTACTGAGCGACGCGGGAACTTCTGGCTGCTCCCTTTCGGGCCTGACCCGGGTCGCTCCTCCTTAGACAACCTGGACTTCCCGAGTTTACAGGGGAAGACCATATTGACGCCGAACTTAGCGCGGACACCCGATCCACATAGCACAAGACAACGCAGGGCTCCTTACCTCAAGATGTTCGACGATCCTGGCCTCCAAGTAACTGGATTACAGACGCACGCCACGACGCCCAGCCGCTAAAGAGTGGTTGTAATTATGCCTACATTCTTCTCTTATTACCCCGCCCCATTGTGTTCTCTCGCTCGTCCCGTCACAGACACAACGAAGCTATGTCTTTGAGTGTTGTTCCTGCAGCCTTGATCTTTTTTCGATTGTTCATGGTTACGCTGGTTTTCATATATGAAACAGCTCTTTGTCTGATCTCAATGAGAACTTATGTTTTGTATTTTGCTTGACAATTTCATATTCTCATTTACACACAGTCACGGACAGATTACTTCGAGGGGTTTTGCGGTTCAGGCATGTGAAATTTGATGAATCTTTGACTTCTCATCGTGTTTATTTATATTTTGACTCAATTAAAAATATCATAGTGAAGACAGCGGCTTTGAAACAAATAATCGGACTGACATTTAAAGTTGTTAGCACAAAACGACGCAAGGCTCCCAACCTCAAGACGAATAATCTATATTCCGCTTGGTAGGGTTCGAACCCTCGATCTACCGATTGCAGTCCGTCTTCGCTTACAAAAGAAAAAGTATAAAAAATATTAATTTGTGGAATATTAAAATACAAAAAAGGGGCGGGTCCAACCCTGTTGGCTGGGCTGTATTGCCTCGTCTATGCACAGACGCTATCCCACTACTGAGCAACGCGGGAACTTTTGGCCGCTCCCTTTAGGACATGGCCCGTTTCGTTCCTTCTTAGACAACCTGGACTTCCCGAGCTTCCAGAGGAAGACCATATTGACGCCGAACTTAGTGCGGACACCCGATCCACATAGCGCAAGACAACGCAGGGCTCCCAACCTCAAGATGTTCGCCGACCCTGGCCTCCAAGTAACTGGATTACCAACGCACGCCACGACGCACAGCCGCTTAAGAGTGATTATAATTATGCCTACATTCTTCTCTTATTACCCTGCCCCATTGTGTGGCTTTCGCGTGTATGCAATAAGAAAAAAAAAATGTTCTCGCTCGTCTCGTCACAGACACAACGAAGCTATGTCTTTGAGTGTTGTTCCTACAGCCTTGATCTTCAATCGATTGTTCACGGTTACGCTGGTTTTCACATATGAAACAGCTCTTCGTCTGATTTCAATGAGAACTTATGTTTTGTATCTTGCTTCGCAATTTCATTTTCTCATTTACACACAGACCTTGACGAATTACTTCGAGGGGTTTTGCGTTTCAGGTATGTGGAGTTTGTTGGATCGTTGACTTTTCATCGTGTTTATTTCAATTTTAACTCAATTAAAATATCATAGTGAAGATAGCGGCTTTGAAATAAAGAATCAGACTGACATTTAACGTTGGTATCACAAAACAACGCCAGGCTCCCAACCTCAAAACGAATAATCTATATTCCGCTTGATAGGGTCCGTACCTTCGATCAATCAATCGATTGCTGTCCTGTTTCGCTAACAAAAGAAAAAGTAGGAAAAAATATTAATTTGTGGAATATTGAAATGCAATAAAGGGGCGGGTCCAACTTTGTTGGCTGGGCTGTATCGCCTTGCCTATTCACAGGCGATATCCCACTACTGAGCGACGCGGGAATTTTTGACTGCTCCCTTTCGGACCTGACCCGGTTCGTTCCTCCTTAGACAACCTGGACTTCCCGAGCTTCCAGGGGAAGTCCATATTGACGCCGAACTTAGCGCGGACACCCGATCCACATAGCACAAGACAACGCAGGGCTCCCAACCTCAAGATGTCCGCCGACCCTGGTCTCCAAGTAACTGGATTACAGACGCACGCCACGACGCCCAGCCGCTTAAGAGTGATTGTAATTATGCCTACATTCTTCTCTTATTACCCCGCCCCATTGTGTTCTCTCGCTCGTCTCGTCACAGACACAACGAAGCTATCTATGTCTTTGAGTGTTGTTCCTACAGCCTTGATCTTCAATCGATTGTTCATGGTTACGCTGGTTTTCATATATGAAACAGCTCTTTGTCTGATTTCAATGAGAACTTATGTTTTGTACCTTTCTTGACAAATTCAATTTCTCATTTACACACAGTCCCTGAAGGATTACTTCAAAGCATTTTGTGGTTCAGGTATGCGAAATTTGTTGGGTCGTGGACTTTTCATCGTGTTTATCTAAATTTTAACTCAATGAAAATATCATAGTGAAGACAGCCGCTTTGAAAGAAGAAATCGCGCTGACATTTAAAGTTGTTTGCTACGCTTTCTTTACAAAAGGTAAGCGAATAAAAATATACTTTCTTCATGATATCTAAACTCTTGGCTTGCATGTCGTCTTCTTGCAGGATACCAGATTTTGCGCAAAAATTGAGAAAGGAAAGAATCAGAATACTCTTTTGAATTGAGGTACAAATTATACAGCTTTTTAACAGTCTTTAAGGATTCCGTTAAACCATAATGTTAATACCATCTTTTTATTTTTAGAAACATTTCAAATTGCTTCCTATGCCTTTCTGATGTATATGTATTTATTTGTATGCTCTCATTTTTCACAATGTTCTTTGCTGAAGGGTATAGTCGAAAGCTGACATAAAATCGTCGTCCGGCTGTGCCATCTAAGCACAGTTTCCAAATTGAAACAAATTCCGCTTTCTAGGGTGCGAACCCTCGATCAATTGATTGCGGTCCGGCTTCGCTTCCAAAAGAAAAAGTATGAAAAAATATTAATTTGTGGAATATTAAAATACAAAAAGGGGCGGGTCCAACTTTGTTGGTTGGGCTGTATCGCCTTGCCTATTCACAGGCGCTACCCCACTACCGAGCGACGCGGGAACTTTTGGCTGCTCCCTTTCGGGCCTGACCCCGTTCGTTCCTCCTTAGACAACCTGGACTTCCCGAGCTTCCAGGGGAAGTCCATATTGACGCCGAACTTAGCGCGGACACCCGATCCACATAGCACAAGACAACGCAGGGCTCCCAACCCCAAGGTGCTGGCCGACCCTGGCCTCCAAGTAACTGGATTACAGACGCACGCCACGACGCCCAGCCGCTTGAGAGGGATTGTAATTATGCCTACATTCTTCTCTTATTACCCTACCCCATTGTGGTGTGGCTTTCGCGTGTATGCAATGAGAAAAAAAATCCTCTCGCTCGTCTCGTCACAGACACAACGAAGCTATGTCTTTGAGTGTTGTTCCTACAGCCTTGATCTTTAATCGATTGTTCAGGGTTACGCTGGTTTTCACATATGAAACAGCTCTTCATCTGATTTCAATGAGAACTTATGTTTTGTATCTTGCTTCGCAATTTCATTTTCTCATTTACACACAGTCCTTGACGGATTACTTCGAGGGGTTTTGCGGTTCAGGTATGTGAAATTTGTTGGATCGTTGACTTTTCTTCGTGTTTATTTAAATTTTAACTCAATTAAAATATCATAGTGAATACAGCGGCTTTGAAATAATGAATCGGACTGACATTTAAAGTTGGTAGCACAAAACAACGCCAGGCTCCCAACCTCAAGACGAATAATCTATATTCCGCTTGGTAGGGTCCGAACCTTCGATCAATCAATCGATTGCTGTCCGGTTTCGCTAACAAAAGAAAAAAGTAGGAAAAAATATTAATTTGTGGAATATTGAAATGCAGTAAAGGGGCGGGCCCAACTTTGTTGGCTGGGCTGCATGGCGCTATCTCACTACTGAGTTACGCGGGAACTTTCGGCTGCTCACTTTCGGGCCTGTCCCGGTTCGTTCCCCCTTAGATAACCTGGACTTCTCGAGCTCCCAGAGGAAGACCATATTGACGCCGAACTTAGTGCGGACAACCGATCCACATAGCACAAGACAATGCAGGGCTCCCAACCTCAAGATGCTCGCCGACCCTGGCCTCCAAGTGACTGAATTACAGACGCGCGCCACAACGCCCAGCCGCTAAAGAGCGATCGCAATTATCCCTACATTGTTCTCTCAATACACCGCCCCGATGTGTATCCTTCGCCTGTACGCAATAAATATATTCTCGCTCGTCTCGTCGTTTTTGAGTGTTGTTTCTATAGCCTTAATCTTCAATCGATTGGTCATGGTCACTCTGGTTTTCAAATAAGAACCAGCTCTTCGTCTGATTTCAATGAGAACTTATGTTTTGTACCTTTCTTGACAAATTCAATTTCTTATTTACAAACTGTCCCTGAAGGATTACTTCAAAGGATTTTGCGGTTCAGGTAAGTGAAATTTGTTCGGTCGTGGACTTTTTATCGTGTTTATCTAAATTTTAACTCAATGAAAATATCATAGCGAAGACAGCCGCTTTGAAAGAAGAAATCGCACTGACATTTAAAGTTGTTTGCTACGCTTTCTTTACAAAAGCTAAGCGTATAAAAATATACTTTCTTCATAATATCTAAACTTTTGGCTTGCATGTCGTCTTGTTGCAGAATACCAGATTTTGCGCAAAAATTGAGAAAGGAAAGAATCAGAATACTCTTTTGATGTGAGGTACAAATTATACAGCTTTTAAACAGTCTTTAAGGATTCCGTTAAATCAATTATGTTAATACCATCTTTTTATTTTTTGAAACATTTCGAATTGCTTACTATGCCTTTCTGATGTATATGTATTAATTTGTATGCTTTCGAATTTTCACAATGTTCTTTGCTGAAGGGCATAGTCGAAAGCTGACATAAAATCGTCGTCCGTCTATGCCATCTAAGCACAGTTTCCAAATTGAAACAATATTCCGCTTTCTAGGGTTCGAACCCTCGATCAATTGATTGCGGTCCGGCTTCGCTTCCAAAAAAAAAGTAGGAAAACATATTAATTTGTGGAATATTGAAATGCAATAAAGGGGCGGGTCCAACTTTGTTGGGTGGGCTGCATCGCCTTGCCTATTCACAGGCGCTATCCCAGTACTGAGCGACGCCGCAGGAACTTTTGGCTGCTCCCTTTCGGGCCTGACCCGGGTCGCTCCTCCTTAGACAACCTGGACTTCCCGAGTTTACAGGGGAAGACCATATTGACGCCGAACTTAGCGCGGATACCCGATCCACATAGCACAAGACAACACAGGGCTCCTTACCTCAAGGTGTTCGACGATCCTGGCCTCCAAGTAACTTGATTACAGACGCACGCCACGACGCCCAGCCGCTAAAGAGTGGTTGTAATTATGCCTACATTCTTCTCTTATTACCCCGCCCCATTGTGTTCTCTCGCTCGTCCCGTCACAGACACAACGAAGCTATGTCTTTGAGTGTTGTTCCTGCAGCCTTGATCTTTTTTCGATTGTTCATAGTTACGATTGGTTTTCATATATGAAACAGCTCTTCGTCTGATCTCAATGAGAACTTATGTTTTGTATTTTGCTTGACAATTTCATATTCTCATTTACACACAGTCACGGACAGATTACTTCGAGGGGTTCTGCGGTTCAGGCATGTGAAATTTGATGAATCTTTGACTTCTCATCGCGTTTATTTATATTTTGACTCAATTAAAAATATCATAGTGAAGACAGCGGCTTTGAAACAAATAATCGGACTGACATTTGAAGTTGTTAGCACAAAACGACGCAAGGCTCCCAACCTCAAGACGAATAGTCTATATTCCGCTTGGTAGGGTTCGAACCCTCGATCAATCGATTGCAGTCCGTCTTCGCTTACAAAAGAAAAAGTATAAAAAATATTAATTTGTGGAATATTAAAATACAAAAAAGGGGCGGGTCCAACCTTGTTGGCTGGGCTGTATTGCCTCGTCTATGCACAGACGCTATCCCACTACTGAGCAACGCGGGAACTTTTGGCCGCTCCCTTTAGGACATGGCCCGGTTCGTTCCTCCTTAGACAACCTGGACTTCCCGAGCTTCCAGAGGAAGACCATATTGACGCCGAACTTAGTGCGGACACCCGATCCACATAGCACAAGACAACGCAGGGCTCCCAACCTCAAGATGTTCGCCGACCCTGGCCTCCAAGTAACTGGATTACAGACGCACGCCACGACGCCCAGCCGCTAAAGAGTGATTGTAATTATGCCTACATTCTTCTCTTATTACCCCGCCCCATTGTGTTCTCTCGCTCGTCTCGTCACAGACACAACGAAGCTATCTATGTCTTTGAGTGTTGTTCCTACATCCTTGATCTTCAATCGATTGTTCATGGTTACGCTGGTTTTCATATATGAAACAGCTCTTCGTCTGATCTCAATGAGAACTTATGTTTTGTATTTTGCTTGACAATTTCATATTCTCATTTACACACAGTCCCTGACGGATTACTTCGAGGGGTTTTGCGGTTCAGGTATGTGAAATTTGTTGGATCGTTGACTTCTCATCGTGTTTAGTTAAATTTTGACTCAATTAAGGATATCATAGTGAAGACAGCGGCTTTGAAACAAATAATCGGACTGAAATTTAAAGTTGGTAGCACAAAACAACGCCAGGCTCCCACCTCAAGACGAATAATCTATATTCCGCTTGGTAGGGTCCGAACCCTCGATCAATTAATCGATTGCTGTCCGGTTTCGCTGACAAATGAAAAAGTAGGAAAAAATATTAATTTGTGGAATATTGAAATGCAATAAAGGGGCGGGTCCAACTCTGTTGGCTGGGCTGTATCGTCTTGCCTATTCTCAGGCGCTATCCCAGTACTGAGCGACGCGGGAACTTTTGGCTGCTCCCCTCCGGGCCTGACCCGGTTCGTTCCTCCTTAGACAACCTGGACTTCCCGAGTTTACAGGGGAAGACCATATTGACGTCGAACTTAGCGCGGACACCCGATCCACATAGCACAAAACAACGCGGGGCTCCCAACCTCAAGATGCTCGCCGATCCTGGCCTCCGAGTAACTGGATTACAGACGCACGCCACGACGCCCAGCCGCTAATGTGCGATTGTAATTATGCCTACATTCTTCTCTTATTACCCCGCCCCATTGTGTTCTCTCGCTCGTCTCGTCACAGACACAACGAAGCTATGTCTTTGAGTGTTGTTCCTACATCCTTGATCTTCAATCGATTGTTCATGGTTACGCTGGTTTTCATATATGAAACAGCTCTTCGTCTGATCTCAATGAGAACTTATGTTTTGTATTTTGCTTGACAATTTCATATTCTCATTTACACACAGTCCAAGACGGATTACTTCGAGGGGTTTTGCGGTTCAGGTATGTGAAATTTGTTGGATCGTTGACTTCTCATCATGTTTATTTAAATTCTGACTCAATTAAAAATATCACAGTGAAGACAGCGGCTTTGAAACAAATAATCGGACTGACATTTAAAGTTGTTAGCACAAAACGACGCAAGGCTCCCAACCTCAAGAAGAATAGTCTGTATTTCGCTTGGTAAGGTACGAACCCTCGATCAATCGATTGCAGTCCGACTTCGCTTACAAAAGAAAAAGTATAAAAAAATATTAATTTGTGAATATTGAAATACAAAAACGGTGGGGGAGGGGTACAACCTTGTTGGCTGGGCTGTATTGACTTGTCTATTCACAGACGCTATCCCACTACTGAGCGACGCGGAAACCTTTGGCTGCTCCCTTTCGGGCCTGACCCGGTTCGTTCCTCCTTAGATAACATGGACTTCCCGAGCTTCCAGGGGAAGTCCATATTGACGCCGAACTTAGCACGGACACCCGATCCATATAGCACAAGACAACGCAGGGCTCCCAACCTCGAGATGTTCGCCGACCCTGACCTCCAAGTAACTGGATTACAGACGCACGCCACGACGCCCAGCCGCTAAAGAGTGATTGTAATTATGCCTACATTCTTCTCTTATTACCCCGCCCCATTGTGTTCTCTCGCTCGTCTCGTCACAGACACAACGAAGCTATGTCTTTGAGTGTTGTTCCTACAGCCTTGATCTTCAATCGATTGATCATGGTTACGCTGGTTTTCATATATGAAACAGCTCTTTGTCTGATTTCAATGAGAACTTATGTTTTGTATTTTGCTTGACAATTTCATATTCTCATTTACACACAGTCCCTGACGGATTACGTCGAGGGGTTTTGCGGTTCAGGTATGTGAAATTTGTTGGATCGTTGACTTCTCATCGTGTTTATTTAAATTCTGACTCAATTAAAAATATCACAGTGAAGACAGCGGCTTTGAAACAAATAATCGGACTGACATTTAAAGTTGTTAGCACAAAACGACGCAAGGCTCCCAACCTCAAGAAGAATAGTCTATATTTCGCTTGGTAAGGGTACGAACCCTCGATCAATCGATTGCAGTCCGGCTTCGCTTACAAAAGAAAAAGTATAAAAAATATTAATTTGTGAATATTGAAATACAAAAACGGTGGGGGAGGGGTACAACCTTGTTGGCTGGGCTGTATTGACTTGTCTATTCACAGACGCTATCCCACTACTGAGCGACGCGGGAACCTTTGGCTGCTCCCTTTCGGGCCTGACCCGGTTCGTTCCTCCTTAGATAACATGGACTTCCCGAGCTTCCAGGGGAAGTCCATATTGACGCCGAACTTAGCACGGACACCCGATCCATATAGCACAAGACAACGCAGGGCTCCCAACCTCAAGATGTTCGCCGACCCTGGCCTCCAAGTAACTGGATTACAGACGCACGCTACGACGCCCAGCCGCTAAAGAGTGATTGTAATTATGCCTACATTCTTCTTTTATTACCCCGCCCCATTGTGTTCTCTCGCTCGTCTCGTCACAGACACAACGAAGCTATGTCTTTGAGTGTTGTTCCTACAGCCTTGATCTTCAATCGATTGATCATGGTTACGCTGGTTTTCATATATGAAACAGCTCTTTGTCTGATTTCAATGAGAACTTATGTTTTGTATTTTGCTTGACAATTTCATATTCTCATTTACACACAGTCCCTGACGGATTACGTCGAGGGGTTTTGCGGTTCAGGTATGTGAAATTTGTTGGATCGTTGACTTCTCATCGTGTTTAGTTAAATTTTGACTCAAGTAAGAATATCATAGTGAAGACAGCGGCTTTGAAACAAATAATCGGACTGAAATTTAAAGTTGGTAGCACAAAACAACGCCAGACTCCCACCTGAAGACGAATAAACTATATTCCGCTTGGTAGGGTCCGAACCCTCGATCAATCAATCGATTGCTGTCCGGTTTCGCTAACAAATGAAAAAGTAGGGAAAAATATTAATTTGTGGAATATTGAAATGCAATAAAGGGGCGGGTCCAACTTTGTTGGCTGGGCTGTATCGCCTTGCCTATTCACAGGCGCTATCCCACTACTGAGCGACGCGGGAACTTTTGGCTGCTCCCTTTCGGGCCTGACCCGGTTCGCTCCTCCTTAGACAACCTGGACTTCCCGAGTTTTCAGGGGAAGACCATATTGACGCCGATCTTAGCGCGGACACCCGATCCACATAGCACAAGACAACGCAGGGCTCCCAACCTCAAGATGTTCGCCGACCCCGGCCTCCAAGTGACTGGATTACAGACGCACGCCACGACGCCCAGCCGCTTGAGAGTGATTGTAATTATGCCTACATTCTTCTCTTATTACCCTGCCCCATTGTGTGGCTTTCGCGTGTATGCAATAAGAAAAGAAAAATATTCTCTCGTTCGTCTCGTCACAGACACAACGAAGCTATGTCTTTGAGTGTTGTTCCTACAGCCTTGATCTTCAATCGATTGTTCACGGTTACGCTGGTTTTCACATATGAAACAGCTCTTCGTCTGATTTCAATGAGAACTTATGTTTTGTATCTTGCTTCGCAATTTCATTTTCTCATTTACACACAGTCCTTGACGGATTACTTCGAGGGGTTTTGCGGTTCAGGTATGTGGAATTTGTTGGATCGTTGACTTTTCATCGTGTTTATTTCAATTTTAACTCAATTAAAATATCATAGTGAAGATAGCGGCTTTGAAATAAAGAGTCGGACTGACATTTAACGTTGGTATCACAAAACAACGCCAGGCTCCCAACCTCAAGACGAATAATCTATATTCCGCTTGATAGGGTCCGTACCTTCGATCAATCAATCGATTGCTGTCCTGTTTCGCTAACAAAAGAAAAAGTAAGAAAAAATATTAATTTGTGGAATATTGAAATGCAATAAAGGGGCGGGTCCAGCTTTGTTGGCTGGGCTGTATCGCCTTGCCTATTCACAGGCGATATCCCACTACTGAGCGACGCGGGAATTTTTGACTGCTCCCTTTCGGACCTGACCCGGTTCGTTCCTCCTTAGACAACCTGGACTTCCCGAGCTTCCAAGGGAAGTCCATATTGACGCCGAACTTAGCGCGGACACCCGATCCACATAGCACAAGACAACGCAGGGCTCCCAACCTCAAGATGTCCGCCGACCCTGGTCTCCAAGTAACTGGATTACAGACGCACGCCACGACGCCCAGCCGCTTAAGAGTGATTGTAATTATGCCTACATTCTTCTCTTATTACCCCCCCGCCCATTGTGTTCTCTCGCTCGTCTCGTCACAGACACAACGAAGCTATCTATGTCTTTGAGTGTTGTTCCTACATCCTTGATCTTCAATCGATTGTTCATGGTTACGCTGGTTTTCATATATGAAACAGCTCTTCGTCTGATCTCAATGAGAACTTATGTTTTGTATTTTGCTTGACAATTTCATATTCTCATTTACACACAGTCCCTGACGGATTACTTCGAGGGGTTTTGCGGTTCAGGTATGTGAAATTTGTTGGATCGTTGACTTCTCATCGTGTTTAGTTAAATTTTGACTCAATTAAGGATATCATAGTGAAGACAGCGGCTTTGAAACAAATAATCGGACTGAAATTTAAAGTTGGTAGCACAAAACAACGCCAGACTCCCACCTGAAGACGAATAAACTATATTCCGCTTGGTAGGGTCCGAACCCTCGATCAATCAATCGATTGCTGTCCGGTTTCGCTAACAAATGAAAAAGTAGGAAAAAATATTAATTTGTGGAATATTGAAATGCAATAAAGGGGCGGGTCCAACTCTGTTGGCTGGGCTGTATCGTCTTGCCTATTCTCAGGCGCTATCCCAGTACTGAGCGACGCGGGAACTTTTGGCTGCTCCCTTCCGGGCCTGACCCGGTTCGTTCCTCCTTAGACAACCTGGACTTCCCGAGTTTACAGGGGAAGACCATATTGACGTCGAACTTAGCGCGGACACCCGATCCACATAGCACAAAACAACGCGGGGCTCCCAACCTCAAGATGTTCGCCGATCCTGGCCTCCGAGTAACTGGATTACAGACGCACGCCACGACGCCCAGCCGCTAATGTGCGATTGTAATTATGCCTACATTCTTCTCTTATTACCCCGCCCCATTGTGTTCTCTCGCTCGTCTCGTCACAGACACAACGAAGCTATGTCTTTGAGTGTTGTTCCTACATCCTTGATCTTCAATCGATTGTTCATGGTTACGCTGGTTTTCATATATGAAACAGCTCTTCGTCTGATCTCAATGAGAACTTATGTTTTGTATTTTGCTTGACAATTTCATATTCTCATTTACACACAGTCCAAGACGGATTACTTCGAGGGGTTTTGCGGTTCAGGTATGTGAAATTTGTTGGATCGTTGACTTCTCATCATGTTTATTTAAATTCTGACTCAATTAAAAATATCACAGTGAAGACAGCGGCTTTGAAACAAATAATCGGACTGACATTTAAAGTTGTTAGCACAAAACGACGCAAGGCTCCCAACCTCAAGAAGAATAGTCTGTATTTCGCTTGGTAAGGGTACGAACCCTCGATCAATCGATTGCAGTCCGACTTCGCTTACAAAAGAAAAAGTATAAAAAATATTAATTTGTGAATATTGAAATACAAAAACGGTGGGGGAGGGGTACAACCTTGTTGGCTGGGCTGTATTGACTTGTCTATTCACAGACGCTATCCCACTACTGAGCGACGCGGAAACCTTTGGCTGCTCCCTTTCGGGCCTGACCCGGTTCGTTCCTCCTTAGATAACATGGACTTCCCGAGCTTCCAGGGGAAGTCCATATTGACGCCGAACTTAGCACGGACACCCGATCCATATAGCACAAGACAACGCAGGGCTCCCAACCTCGAGATGTTCGCCGACCCTGACCTCCAAGTAACTGGATTACAGACGCACGCCACGACGCCCAGCCGCTAAAGAGTGATTGTAATTATGCCTACATTCTTCTCTTATTACCCCGCCCCATTGTGTTCTCTCGCTCGTCTCGTCACAGACACAACGAAGCTATGTCTTTGAGTGTTGTTCCTACAGCCTTGATCTTCAATCGATTGATCATGGTTACGCTGGTTTTCATATATGAAACAGCTCTTTGTCTGATTTCAATGAGAACTTATGTTTTGTATTTTGCTTGACAATTTCATATTCTCATTTACACACAGTCCCTGACGGATTACGTCGAGGGGTTTTGCGGTTCAGGTATGTGAAATTTGTTGGATCGTTGACTTCTCATCGTGTTTATTTAAATTCTGACTCAATTAAAAATATCACAGTGAAGACAGCGGCTTTGAAACAAATAATCGGACTGACATTTAAAGTTGTTAGCACAAAACGACGCAAGGCTCCCAACCTCAAGAAGAATAGTCTATATTTCGCTTGGTAAGGGTACGAACCCTCGATCAATCGATTGCAGTCCGGCTTCGCTTACAAAAGAAAAAGTATAAAAAATATTAATTTGTGAATATTGAAATACAAAAACGGTGGGGGAGGGGTACAACCTTGTTGGCTGGGCTGTATTGACTTGTCTATTCACAGACGCTATCCCACTACTGAGCGACGCGGGAACCTTTGGCTGCTCCCTTTCGGGCCTGACCCGGTTCGTTCCTCCTTAGATAACATGGACTTCCCGAGCTTCCAGGGGAAGTCCATATTGACGCCGAACTTAGCACGGACACCCGATCCATATAGCACAAGACAACGCAGGGCTCCCAACCTCAAGATGTTCGCCGACCCTGGCCTCCAAGTAACTGGATTACAGACGCACGCTACGACGCCCAGCCGCTGAGGAGTGATTGTAATTATGCCTACATTCTTCTTTTATTACCCCGCCCCATTGTGTTCTCTCGCTCGTCTCGTCACAGACACAACGAAGCTATGTCTTTGAGTGTTGTTCCTACAGCCTTGATCTTCAATCGATTGATCATGGTTACGCTGGTTTTCATATATGAAACAGATCTTTGTCTGATTTCAATGAGAACTTATGTTTTGTATTTTGCTTGACAATTTCATATTCTCATTTACACACAGTCCCTGACGGATTACGTCGAGGGGTTTTGCGGTTCAGGTATGTGAAATTTGTTGGATCGTTGACTTCTCATCGTGTTTATTTAAATTCTGACTCAATTAAAAATATCACAGTGAAGACAGCGGCTTTGAAACAAATAATCGGACTGACATTTAAAGTTGTTAGCACAAAACGACGCAAGGCTCCCAACCTCAAGAAGAATAGTCTGTATTTCGCTTGGTAAGGGTACGAACCCTCGATCAATCGATTGCAGTCCGACTTCGCTTACAAAAGAAAAAGTATAAAAAATATTAATTTGTGAATATTGAAATACAAAAACGGTGGGGGAGGGGTACAACCTTGTTGGCTGGGCTGTATTGACTTGTCTATTCACAGACGCTATCCCACTACTGAGCGACGCGGGAACCTTTGGCTGCTCCCTTTCGGGCCTGACCCGGTTCGTTCCTCCTTAGATAACATGGACTTCCCGAGCTTCCAGGGGAAGTCCATATTGACGCCGAACTTAGCACGGACACCCGATCCATATAGCACAAGACAACGCAGGGCTCCCAACCTCAAGATGTTCGCCGACCCTGGCCTCCAAGTGACTGAATTACAGACGCGCGCCACATCGCCCAGCCGCTATAGAGCGATCGTAATTATGCCTACATTGTTCTCTCAATACCCCGCCCCGATGTGTGGCTTTCGCCAGTATGCAATAAATATTCTCTCGCTCGTCTCGTCGTTTTTGAGTGTTGTTCCTATAGCCTTAATCTTCAATCGATTGCTCACGGTTACGCTGGTTTTCGCATATGAAACAGCTCTTCGTCTGATTTCAATGAGAACTTATGTTTTGTATCTTGCTTCGCAATTTCATTTTCTCATTTACACACAGTCCTTGACGGATTACTTCGACGGGTTTTGCGGTTCAGGTATGTGAAATTTGTTGGATCGTTGACTTTTCATCGTGTTTATTTCAATTTTAACTCAATTAAAATATCATAGTCAAGACAGCGGCTTTGAAATAAAGAATCAGACTGACATTTATAGTTTGTAGCACAAAACAACGCCAGGCTCCCAACCTCAAGACGAATAATCTATATTCCGCTTGGCAGGGTCCGAACCTTCGATCAATCAATCGATTGCTGTCCGGTTTCGCTAACAAAAGAAAAAAGTAGGAAAACATATTAATTTGTGGAATATTGAAATGCAATAAAGGGGCGGGTCCAACTTTGTTGGCTGGGCTGCATCGCCTTGCCTATTCACAGGCGCTATCCCACTACTGAGCGACGCCGCAGGAACTTTTGGCTGCTCCCTTTCGGGCCTGACCCGGTTCGTTCCTCCTTAGATAACCTGGACTTCCCGAGTTTACAAGGGAAGACCATATTGACGCCGAACTTAGCGCGGACACCCGATCCACATAGCCCAAGACAACGCAGGGCTCCCAACCTCAAGATGTTCGCCGATCCTGGCCTCCAAGTAACTGGATTACAGACGCACGCCACGACGCCCAGCCGCTAAAGAGTGATTGTAATTATGCCTACATTCTTATCTTATTACCCCGCCCCATTGTGTTCCCTCGCTCATCTCGTCACAGACACAACGAAGCTATGTCTCTGAGTGTTGTTCCTACAGCCTTGATCTTCAATCGATTGTTCATGGTTACGCTGGTTTTCATATATGAAACAGCTCTCCGTCTGATCTCAATGGGAACTTATGTTTTGTATTTTGCTTGACAATTTCATATTCTCATTTACACACAGTTCCTGACGGATTACTTCGAGGGGTTTTGCAGTTCAAGTATGTGAAATTTGTTGGATCGTTGACTTCTCAACGTGTTTATTTAAATTTTGACTCAATTAAAAATATCATAGTGAAGACAGCGGCTTTGAAACAAATAATCGGACTGGCATTTAAAGTTGTTAGCACAAAACGACGCAACGCTCCCAACCTCAAGACGAATAGTCTATATTCCGCTTGATAGGGTTCGAACCCTCGATCAATCGATTGCAGTCCGGCTTCGCTTACAAAAGAAAAAGTATAAAAAATGTTAATTTGTAGAATATTAAAATACAAAAATGGGGCGGGTCCAACCTTGTTGGCTGGGCTGTATTGCCTTGTCTATTCAAAGACGCTTTCCCACTACTGAGCGACGCGGGAACTTTTGGCTGCTTCTTTTAGGACCTGGCCCGGTTCGTTCCTCCTTAGACAACCTGGACTCCCCGAGCTTCCAGGGGAAGATCATATTGACGCCGAACTTAGTGCGGACACCCGATCCACATAGCAAAAGACAACGCAGGGCTCCCAACCTCAAGATGTTCGCCGACCCTGGCCTCCAAGTGACTGAATTACAGACGCGCGCCACATCGCCCAGCCGCTATAGAGCGATCGTAATTATGCCTACATTGTTCTCTCAATACCCCGCCCCGATGTGTGGCTTTCGCCAGTATGCAATAAATATTCTCTCGCTCGTCTCGTCGTTTTTGAGTGTTGTTCCTATAGCCTTAATCTTCAATCGATTGCTCATGGTCACGCTGGTTTTCATATATGAAACAGCTCTTCGTCTGATTTCAATGAGAACTTATGTTTTGTACCTTTCTTGACAAATTCAATTTCTCATTTACAAACTGTCCCTGAATGATTACTTCAAAGGATTTTGCGGTTCAGGTGTGTGAACTTTGTTGGGTCGTGGACTTTTCATCGTGTTTATCTAAATTTTAACTCAATGAAAATATCATAGTGAAGACAGCCGCTTTGAAAGAAGAAATCGCTCTGACATTTAAAGTTGTTTGCTACGCTTTCTTTACAAAAGGTAAGCGTATAAAAATATACTTTCTTCATCATATCTAAACTCTTGGCTTGCATGTCGTCTTGTTGCAGAATACCAGATTTTGCGCAAAAATTGAGAAAAGAAAGAATCAGAATACTCTTTTTATGTGATGTACAAATTATACAATTTTTTAACAGTCTTTAAAGATTCCGTTAAACCAAAATTTTAATACCATCGTTTTATTTTTTGAAACATTTCGAATTGTTTCCTATGCCTTTCTGATGTATATGTATTTATTGGTATACTATCGTTTTTCACAATGTTCTTTGCTGAAGGGCATAGTCGAAAGCTGACATAAAATCGTCGTCCGTCTATGCCATCTAAGCATAGTTTCCAAATTTAAACAATATTCCGCTCTTTAGGGTTCGAACCCTCGATCAATTGATTGCGGTCTGGCTTCGCTTCCAAGAGAAAAAGTATAAAAAAATATTAATTTGTGGAATATTATAATACAAAAAAGGGCGGGTCCAACTTTGTTGGTTGGGCTGTATCGCCTTGCCTATTCACAGGCGCTATCCCACTACTGAGCGACGCGGGAACTTTTGGCTGCTCCCTTTCGGGCCTGACCCGGTTCGCTCCTCCTTAGACAACCTGGACTTCCCGAGTTTACAGGGGAAGACCATATTGACGCCGAACTTAGCGCGGACACCCGATCCACATAGCACAAGACAACGCAGGGCTCCCAACCTCAAGATGTTCGCCGACCCCGGCCTCCAAGTAACTGGATTACAGACGCACGCCACGACACCCAGCCGCTTGAGAGTGATTGTAATTATGCCTACATTCTTCTCTTATTACCCTGCCCCATTGTGTGGCTTTCACGTGTATGCAATAAGAAAAGAAAAATATTCTCTCGCTCGTCTCGTCACACACACACAACGAAGCTATGTCTTTGAGTGTTGTTCCTACAGCCTTGATCTTCAATCGATTGTTCACGGTTACTTCCTTTAGGACCTGGCCCGGTTCGTTCCTCCTTAGACAACCTGGACTCCCCGAGCTTCCAGGGGAAGATCATATTGACGCCGAACCTAGTGCGGACACCCGATCCACATAGCACAAGACAACGCAGGGCTCCCAACCTCAAGATGTTCGCCGACCCTGGCCTCCAAGTGACTGAATTACAGACGCGCGCCACATCGCCCAGCCGCTAAAGAGCGATCGTAATTATGCCTACATTGTTCTCTCAATACCCCGCCCCGATGTGTGGCTTTCGCCAGTTTGCAATAAATATTCTCTCGCTCGTCTCGTCGTTTTTGAGTGTTGTTCCTATAGCCTTAATCTTCAATCGATTGCTCATGGTCACGCTGGTTTTCATATATGAAACAGCTCTTCGTCTGATTTCAATGAGAACTTATGTTTTGTACTTTTCTTGACAAATTCAATTTCTCATTTACAAACTGTCCCTGAAGGATTACTTCAAAGGATTTTGCGGTTCTGGTATGTGAAATTTGTTGGGTCGTGGACTTTCCATCGTGTTTATCTAAATTTTAACTCAATGAAAATATCATAGTGATGACAGCCGCTTTGAAAGAAGAAATCGCACTGACATTTAAAGTTGTTTGCTACGCTTTCTTTACAAAAGGTAAGCGTATAAAAATATACTTTCTTCATAATATCTAAACTCTTGGCTTGCATGTCGTCTTGTTGCAGAATACCAGATTTTGCGCAAAAATTGATAAAAGAAAGAATCAGAATACTCTTTTGATGTGAGGTACAAATTATACAACTTTTTAACAGTCTTTAAAGATTCCGTTAAACCAAAATGTTAATACCATCGTTTTATTTTTTGAAACATTTCGAATTGTTTCCTATGCCTTTCTGATGTATATTATTGGTATGCTCTCGTTTTTCACAATGTTCTTTGCTGAAGGGCATAGTCGAAAGCTGACATAAAATCGTCGTCCGTCTATGCCATCTAAGCATAGTTTCCAAATTTAAACAATATTCCGCTTTCTAGGGTTCAAACCCTCGATCAATTGATTGCGGTCCGGCTTCGCTTCCAAAAGAAAAAGTATAAAAAATATTAATTTGTGGAATATTAAAATACAAAAAGGGGCGGGTCCAACTTTGTTGGTTGGGCTGTATCGCCTTGCCTATTCACAGGCGCTATCCCACTACTGAGAGACGCGGGAACTTTTGGCTGCTCCCTTTCGGGCCTGACCCGGTTCGCTCCTCCTTAGACAACCTAGACTTCCCGAGTTTACAGGGGAAGACCATATTGACGCCGAACTTAGCGCGGACACCCGATCCACATAGCACAAGACAACGCAGGGCTCCCAACCTCAAGATGTTCGCCGACCCCGGCCTCCAAGTAACTGGATTACAGACGCACGCCACGACGCCCAGCCGCTTGAGAGTGATTGTAATTATGCCTACATTCTTCTCTTATTACCCTGCCCCATTGTGTTGCTTTCGCGTGTATGCAATAAGAAAAGAAAAATATTCTCTCGCTCGTCTCGTCACACACACAACGAAGCTATGTCTTTGAGTGTTGTTCCTACAGCCTTCTTCTTGTAGCAGAATACCAGATCTTGTACAGAAATTAAGACAACAAAGAATCAGGATACTCTTTTTATGCCAGGTTCAATCTATACAGCTTTGTAACAAGTTTGTTAAACTAGATATGTTATTTCCATGTCTTTTGAAACATTTCGAATTGCATCCTATGCGTTCCTAATATATGTGTTTTTTTGTATGCTCTCGTTTTTCACAATGTTCCTTATTGAAGGGCATAGTCGGAATCTGATATAAAATCTTCGTCCCTTTCGTTATTGTCCGCCTATGTCATCTAATCACAGTTTCCAAATGGAATCAACAGTCAATATTCCGCACGGTAGGGTTCGACCTCTACCCGGCTTTGCTTGAGAAAGAATAGCATGAAAAAATATTGATTTGCGGAATATTACAACGCAAAAAGGCGTGTTCTTCTTATAGCTTTTAACTTCAAACAATTGTTCACGGTTACGCTGGTTTTCATATTTATAACAGCTCTTCGTCTCATCTCAAAGAGAACTTATGTTTTGTACCTTGCTTGATAAATTAAGTTTCTGATTTTTCCTGTTTTGCTGTTCAGGTATGTGGAATTTGTTGAATGGGACTTTTCATCGTGTTTATTTAAATTTTAGCTCAATAAAAATATCATAATGAAGACTTCCGCTTTGAAACAAGAAATCGTACTGACTTTTAAAGTTGTTTGCTACGCTTTAACTACGAAGTTTTGCAGCACGTTATTGAAACAGCAGACTGTCAAAACGCTGAAATGAATTCATCTTCCAGACACTTCACAATATGCTGCAGGACATATCGATCATGATGAAAGGTAATGGGGTTGCTAATGTTGTAGAAACAACGCCAATGTCGCATGATGACCGCCCCAGGCCAGTAACATCTTCGGCTGCTAATTTTTCACCGGTACCTAAACCTTGTTTAAGCTGTTTCCGAAGTCCCCTCCAATACTTGAGGTAGACGAAACTTCAGATTCTGGATCAGAGATTCCAGATGGTGCAGAAACGAGTGGTCGACAAGAGGCTTGTTCTCAAACAATGGAGTTCGTATTGTGGAACCAGATCATGTAAGTAATTTTACACCTGCTATTCCATTTTCTGGTAATAAAAAGAGCCCAAAAGCTGCAAGCAAGCCTTCTCTCTGTTAGCAAACATAGATCAGTTTTTTGTTGGAATACAATTTCAATCTACACAAGATGATGTTAATGCTACTATTCTCTCAATACCACAGCTAATGTTTCTATGATGACTAGAGCAGCTAAGAAACCAATATAATTTAATGGAACCCATGCCATGACGTGGCCCAGCTATCTGTGTCATTTTTAATTGGTTTCTAGCTATAATATGTGGGATAATATTACTGCTGAGCTAGAGTTGGCTAGTTATATGACAGCACAAGCCCTCGATGTTTTGAAAGATTTTCCGGAATGCAATTGTACAAGTTACACTGGTATTAGGGCGCATTTCGATCACTAGTTCAAGCCTGTAGGAAATTAAGTTTATACCGTGCCACATTTCATTGTCGCAAAATAAAAACGATGGAAACCCCACGAGACTTTGATAGTAAGTTGAGGGAACTTGTTATTTTTGCATATCCGAATCTTGATGCAAGCGGACAGAATGATATTTTAAAGTCACAGTTTCTCGCAGGCTTAACTAATGAAAGCATGGTCATGTTACAATGCATGAGCTTGAAACATTCGAAAAAGCTTTATCGCTAGCTACTCTGTATTATTCGGTTGATCATTCTCAGATGAAAGATAAGAGGGACATTACCAAGCCGCGCATCACTGCAGTTGATGCGAAACGAGACAAGGCCGCAAAAGATTCATCTTTCGAAGGTAGCATTGGTGAACAGATTTTAGCGAAGCTGGATATGATAATCGAATATGTTAATCCACGCGGTAATAGCTCTCGCAATTTCGATGGCGCACCACGAAATTCATGTCCTAGGTGTGGTAAAAAGGGTCATTGGGGTAGAGATTGCAGGGCATATTTTATTTGCAAGCAGACTGGACACAAGATGTGCGATTACCCTAATCGTGTGATTCCCACTGAATCTGCGCTGGATTGAAGTTCAGCAAATGCAAATTTAAATGGCACTGAACAGACTTGAGGTCCTCAGTGTCAACTGAATTGACTAATGTTGACGGACCAGTAAACTACAACCCCTAGACCTGAATATTTATTCTTTGCAATGCAACAATAGTTGGCATTCACGTGTACTTGTAAACAATCAACCATTCAACTTGCTTATAGACAGTGGTGTAGTGACTACGCTTATTGATGTTTCTATCTTTGATGCCGTAGATGGGAAAAATACCGACCTATTGCCACTAGAAGAATCCTTATAGCAGTTGGGGGTCATGGTTTATTGCCCTTGGGTAAAATGGAGCTTGATCTAAAAATTGATTCTTTTTCTACTCGTCGCACTGTGATTCTTGCCCAGTTTGGCATGTCTAATGGGATTTTAGACATGGACTAACTCGTGGAAATGATTGCAATCTTTATTTATCATCAGGGCACATGATGATACGTGAGCAAGAAATTGAATTGCATATTGACAAGTCGGTAGCTTGTTGCCGTGTTACTGTAAGAGAAGATATTACAATCCCGCTACACTCTAAAGTGGTCGTTCCTGCTCGACTTAGTTGTCCCTGGTCGAACTCTTCATCTGACATAGCTCACATTGTTGAACCGCTAGATTAATGCTTCAGCTGGTTTCTCCTATTGTGGATCCGTGCAAATCCTCTGTTCTAATCTTAGTGGTTAATCAAAATGATAAGCGAGTCAAAATAAGAGCTGGTCACATGCTCGGTATAGCTCACCCTAAGCTAGTAGCGCAGTTACAAGTTGACGAATCTGAGTGTGGGAATGTGCAGTTAGAATTGCCGGAACACTTGCGTGATTTAGTCAGTTCCGCGAGGGGGTTTAAATTTGAATCAGCACAAACAGGTAGCGACTGTAGTGTCTGAGTTTCAAGACATATTAGTTGGGCCTGATGGGGACTTCGGACCCACTCCCGAGACAAAAACATAGAAAGTTGTGGATGAGGCAATTGATAATATGTTGGCACAAGGTGTGATAGAACCCAGTGAATCTCCACATTGCTTTAGTCCCCAAAAAGGACGGATCAACACGTTTTTGTGTGGACTTCCGTATATTGAATGATATCACATATAAAGGATGGTCATTCTCCGCTCATACACAAGGATTTTCCGAGGCATATGCACGACTTGCTGTCCACCTTCGTAGCAATCTGCCTGTAGGTCGTGCATTTGCCTTGGAGTCTACATCACCTTCGTATCTGTGTTTGCGAATGTCGCTTCTGACCTCGTCGTCATTTCTATTCTTCTATTCTATTACCGGCCCCCCTCAACCCATGATTGTTCTGTCCTGGACGACATCTCTTTGCAGAATGACAAGATTCGGATGTCTTTTCCATCTGCCAAATTTATTATAAGTGGACATTTCAATGCCCATCACGATCCCTGGTTAAATCCAGCTGCAACGGACTTGGCCGGAGTTAAAACTCACAGATCCCTGACACAGATGGTGAAATGTTTGACTCGGATACCCGACAACCCGGCTCACGCTTCTTCCCGAGTGGATCTCTGTTTTGTCTCAGATCCAGGTGATGTATTCTCTCTAGTTCCCAAGCCCCCACTTGGTACTTCCGACCACGTCATTTCGCTACTGAGATTAAAAACTCCGACACCTCTTAGTTAAAAGTCTCCTTTTCACCACACTTCTTTTATCACGATGTGCCATGCAGTGATGTTTTCCTGCTGCCTGCTGATGAGTGCGCGGTGGAAATTGCGGAGCCTTGGAATTGATGAATTCATTCCTCATCGAAAATGCATGGTTTTCACAGGATTGCTCGGCGGCAATAGCGGCGAGAAATCATCGTTTACAGTGCTATCGGCAACATTCCAACAGCGATAATGAAGGACGTTATAGTAAAGCTCGGAATAATTGTAAAAGAATTTTCAGAACTTCTAAAACACAATACACGGAATCCACCAAATTCAAAATTTCAGAACAAAGATCGGGTTCCAAAGATTTTTGGAAAATAATAAATAATGTAATTAACAGGTGTATATCTAGTCCGGCTCGGTGGCTCAGTCGGTTAGATGCGATCGTATTGTCCGGGAGGGCGATTGTTCGATGTTTGACCGTTTCATCACCGAGCGTGCCCTTCAGCAAGCCACTTCGCGGTTAGCTGTAACATAGAACAGATACACTGTTTTTTGGAGAAAGGTCCACGGTTGTTGGGTAAAGACCCCCTCCCCGGTAGGTTCCCGGACAGGCCATAGTAAATAATAAAAACCTAAAAAAAAGTGTAAATCTAGTATCCCTCCTCTTTTAAATGGACTTTGTGCTCATCTAGAGACAAAGCTACGTTGTTTGCCAGGATGTTTTCTAATAACTGCAGCCATGGTTTGGTTTCTGGTAACTCACCACCTAATATTCAAAATAGAACCGACGTTACATTAGAAAACATGTCAGTAACTCAACTACTTGTCTCTAGAATGATTGCCAAACACGATTCGAACATATCCCCTGGTCCTGACTGAATTTCATCTGTGCTTCTGAAGATTCATTCACCCGAGTTGTCCGCTATTTTGGCCAAACTGTTGAAAAAATGTCTCAAAGACTGCACCTTCCCCAATACATGGGAATGTGCAACGATTGTGCCGGCATTCAAAAACTGGCGATCGAACTGATCCCAATAAATATCGTTCAATAAGCCTCTTGCCAATTATCAGTAAAATTTTTGAATCAAATATTAATAAATAAGATTTCTGGACACCTGGAGTCGCTTTGTCTCCTCACTGACAAGCACTATGTCGCTGTATGTTTTCGTCGTTCTCGCTCTACTGCTGACTTATTGCCAGTAATAACCGAACGAATTTTTTGTGCTCTTGATCGTTGTGGGGAGACAAAGTCGGTTGCTCCAGACCAGCGGTTCTCAATCAGTGGGTCATGGCGCACTGGTGGGCCATGGAAATATTTTGAAGTGGTACACAGACCAGTTTAAAGAAACTAGATTTATTGAAGAATTGAGATATTTTGATTTGATTGGAACATGGTCTTAATCCTGGTGCATACAGGCTTGCGAATGCGACCGGGATTCCCAGCAAGCATGCGACCTGCAATTGCGATTCTTGCGATAAATCGTGCTGTACAGACACACTAAATTCGATTTTTCAGTCTGCGATCGTTGCTATATTTTATAGGTTCTTGGTTTCATAAAAATTTATTGGGCCGCAAAATTTTTGTGCAACGAAAATGCGCCACAAAAAGACAAAGTCTGAGATCTACTGCTCTAGACATTTTTAAAGCGTTCAACAAAGTTTGGTATCAAGGTCTGTTGCAGAAAATTCAATCTTATGTGATATATTGTCGAATCTTTCTTATTCAATCGCAAGATTAATGTTGTTTCGGACGGACAACGTTCAGGAACTTGTTGAATTTCATCCGGTGTCCCTCGGGGATCGATTCTTAGTCCGACTTTGTTCTTGATATATATTAATGACCCGCCTGATAATTTGATATGGGATTTGGTAACTTACGCTGACGATACAACTCTATATTCTTTTCTCAACTAAAAATCCCTCCCGGAACTACGTCTCGCTCTGGTAAAATCGATTGAATGTGATTAGGCCACATTATCTAATTGGGTTAACACTTGGCATGTAACTCTTAACTCGGAGAAGCCCAAAGTTTTATCAGGTAATCGTTACACTAATACGAATGTAACTCAAATTTCATTATCTGTTACTGTTCTGGACAAATCCTCAAATGTTCGTCTCATAGGACTCGCACTGTCTAAGGACATGAGTTGGAATGAATTTGTCACTGGTATTGCTAAACAAGCCTCAACGAGAGTCGGTTCTCTATATCGAGCTCGCCATCATCTCTTTCCTGAAATTATTTTTCATTTGTACAAATCACTGATTCGACCCTGCATGGAGTATTGCTGTCAGATTTGGGGCAGTGCCGCTGTCACTGTTCTTAGCATGCTCGACCGTATTCAACAGCGTGTGATCGATCAATATGTTCTTGCAGATCTTCTGACCTGCAAAGTTTGCCACATTGCCGCAACGTTGCCTCACTCTGTTTATTTTAAATATATTATAATGGCCTTCGTTCAAGAGAGTTTTCTGCTCTCGTTCCTCTGAACAAATCACGATCGGTTATCACGATTGGCACCTACTCACCTTTTGATTGAACTATGACGCTAGAGCCAGAAAGTATAATATTATCTAGCATTCGCACAGACCACGTGACTATGACGTCAAAGAATGCGACGAAAAATTGACCAAAAGTATGAGGCAAAGGTTCCTCGTTGACTCTTTGACTATGATTTCACACATGATTCAAATTCCGAAAGCTTGTCCTTCAAAAACCTTATGTATTTCATCATCATCACTTTCTATACTGCATATTGATAGATAATCCCGGAACAAAAAGACTTGAAAATATGGAACAATGATTTTCCATCTACACAACCCTTCTGACTTAGATTTTAGATCTCTAAATCTTGTAGCATCAAATTAGTTCTTTTACACTCTTTTTTTATCTATCCAATGATATGCGTTTGGGCCATATCTGGAACAGACACTATGTTCATTCTTAGAAACGTCGAAGGGGGTTCGAAAAATTCAAATCCTGACATAAAGCAATTTTTTATAAATTTTGCGAATCCGAATGCTATATTCGATCACTGGCAAGAACACAGACCACATTTCAGTTTCCAAGTTTCTTTATTGCAGGACTTCAGATTTTCACTCAAAATCCAGTCAAAAAAACTTTTTATGAATGCAAAAGGAATCTTGAGCAGAAGATTGATCAGTGTTCTTGCTGCTTTAAATGATAGTCAATGAAGAAGTTATGCCTCATACTCCTTGCACTTAGCCAACTGTTCCTCAGATATAACCTCTAAAATTGGCTCTCTTGACAGCCAAATCTCAGGCGTGATGGCTATTGCCCTTTCATAAATGTCATAGCCTTTTTATTAATGGCATAGCCTTTTTATCAGGTGCATAACCTTTTCATAACAGGCATAGCCTTTTTATAAATGTCATACCTTTTTAGTAGAGGCATACCCTGTTTATCAATGGCATAGCCTTTTTATAAGGGGCATAGCAGGTATAACGGTCATAGCCCATTTATCATTGGTAAGGCCTTTTTATAAGGCTATCGAATTTAAATAAAAATCAAGTGAATTTAAATAAAAAAATAGTACGGTACGAATTTCGGTACGGTGCGATTGAATTTTCCGAAACGATTGTACCGCACCTTTCATTTTTCAATTTTCGTATTTGGTACGGTACGAAGTTCGATATTTATTTCGTACCGTATTTCGTACTCTTTTTCGTACCTACGCATTACACCATATTTTTCTCAAATGAATTCGAAAAATTATTTCATTTAACATCTATGCCGTTTCATAACGGGGCGTAGATAATAAAGATTGTGTCTATCAAAGAATTTTTTAAACTGGACAATTTTAAAATGATTGAGAGCAGCGCAGGTAGGGAAATACAAGAAATCCAACTGATTAACTTGAGCTGATTAGATGAGCCATTAGATTTTGTATAACGGTTTTAATGTCATAGATTTTAATCCAGATAGCATAAAACTGTATCACTTTGATCTAAGATATTGTTTTTTTGGGGGTGGGGCAGATTTTACAAATAAGGCTGTTTTGGACGTTGGTAGTTGGTACGGTTCGAAATTGCTGCCTAGCGAATCGTATCTGTTTTGGTACCGGTACGAAATTTAGTACGATAAATGAAAAATATTAATCGAACATATTACGAAGTTGGGTACGATGTACGAAAAAAATAATATGGTACAGCACGGTATTGAAAGGTACTGTACGTATTATAAAAATTTCGTACCGTACCGTCACCACTCTTATCCGTGTGAAGACATTGTTATATGACTTCACGTTCATTGAATTTTAATTGCCCAACTTGCTTTGCCCCGCTGAAGCCCAAAACCTGACGATAACCAGTAACAGTGCTTACACCAGGTTCGTCAAGATTCCACATCCTCTATGCGATCAAATGCTTTATTCAGGTTGGAAAATACCTCCACATTCGGACGATATATTGCCATAGCTCTTGCAAGACTTGTAAACTCCGGTTTCCACAAACTCAAATCCTCAAAATGCTGTCGAAATCACTTCAACCAATTTTTTCCGGTCATCTTGAGGAAGTTCCGGGATTTTGGAATTTTCTTCTGTTTCAATTAAGCAAATTCGTATACAATTCTTTTTACTTTCTTTTTATCCAGGCCGTAAAACAATTTCGAAGAAGTTAATATGTAATTTTCTTATGTAATCTCTTCTTTATTAGTGAATATTTTCATAGACATATTTTTTTACTTTTTCAACTGGCTTAGGTTGTATACATTTTTGATTACATCTCTGTAAAGTGGTTCGATGCTTAATTTACTTTCCATCTTGAAGGGCGGCCTCATGCGTAGCCTGACTGAATTGACCTCTTAGCCTTCCTCTTTTTGAACATCGGAATACTTAATGTCTCTACTGCCGGAAAGAAAATTTTTATCTTCAACTGTAGAGATTTCTGACATGAACAGACCACACAAAAAACAAACCACCACGAAAAACAAACCAAAGCACACAAAATATATCGCACGAGAATGACTCGGGTATTCCCCTTGGTTTACATGAATTTGCAACTCTCAAAAAACACTTGATTTAAGAAAAAACAGTGACAATTTACCAAGCCTTCGCTTCGCCTTATTATCTTGTGCGCGGACGTGGTTTAGTGGAGGAACATGAACCATCATGCACCCCATCATGCACCAGCGAGGTAAACGACAAACCTCGCGGATGTAATTATCCGTCGCGGGATTCGAACCTGTGTCCGAATAATCAAAGATGCGTAGGTTAAGGAGAAAGACGGTCAGAGCGTACTGACACTCAAACCAATTGAGCTAACGTAATCTAACGCTCACCGGCTAGCGGACGCCGTAGTATTATTCACAGATTTCAGATCATTGTGATTTCGCTGGTACAGTCATCTACGAAATCTGGATGATAGAGGCGCTGTGGAGACACATTTCAGACTTGCAGCAGTCTTGTTTGCTGCACAGCGATGTTTGCATGGACTGTGAAGGCGGGCGCGTACGCCTGCTCTGTGGTTTTTCAGTTTTGATTGAGTCTACTGTCAAGCGACGTTACATGGTAACTCAATGCGTCTCACTGTGTACATCTCTAAAAACAGAAAAAAGGTCTCAATTTTTTCTGCTGTTCCACTTCGAACAGTTTTAAAACGAACAAAATAACGGCCAGTTTGGGGAAACGAAACATACGGTACTGCATAGGCTTTCAACTTAATCAGTAATCTGTTACGTTAACAGAATAATAATGACGGATGAAAAAGGGAAGATTGTTTTCTGTGGAGTTCTTACGGGTGAGTCAGTGAGTTCTATCACTTTTTTATCTTTTGTCAACATAAGCATTTGTCATTCGTCAATCTTTTGGATACTCAGTACTGCTCTGCAGGTTGCAGAGTCCAGCATGGTCATCTGCAGGTCAATTCTTTCATAATTTAAACTACTGCAGTCAATCCAAGATTCTCAGTTCTAACGTTATAACTTACCAGCTAGCCTACCAGTATGAGTTAGAACTATTTGGTTAATTGGGA
Source organism: Styela plicata (assembly GCA_963675895.2). Taxonomy (NCBI): domain Eukaryota; kingdom Metazoa; phylum Chordata; class Ascidiacea; order Stolidobranchia; family Styelidae; genus Styela; species Styela plicata. The sequence goes on along the minus strand of OZ023142.1, from coordinate 12,727,767 downwards.
AACTGGTTATGATAGCTATCTGATTGCTTAGTAGTTAAGTAAATGGTAAATGTTTTCCTAGTTAAGAAGAATTACTATGTGGATAATAGTTGTGGTAACGTTATCTTTTTTGTTAGTGAATTTAATTGCGCAACCGGTGATGTGCAAACGATATTTTATTTTTTGCCAACGTTTTGAAAGTTTATACAGACGTTTTTCATCAGGGCAATGGAAAGGTTAAGTCATCGATAATACTATATACTGTAAAGGGAACGTTCTAAAATAAGCTAGTAAACAAAAGATAAAATACTATAAATTTCTAAAGATAAATGTCTAACCCTATCTGCGTTGAAAGATAGTCTGATAAGCTGCCGGAAACATGCAAGTCTTATTATCATTCATTGTCTGTGATATGCTGTTGATATGAAATGATTCTAAAAATAGTCATTTCTTTTAATGATCTGCTCTCCATAATATAGTAGCTTCTTCCCGATCTATTCTGTGGTCAATGCAATATGCATGCTTGGATAATGCAGACTTCTCATAATCACATTTTTCTACATCTCGCTGGTGTTCTTGACATCTTGTGGCAAAACTTCTCTTTGTTTATCCTATGTATACCTCTTTGCAGTCTTCATATGGGATACAATAAACTACTCCCTTCCTTTTCTCTGGGTCAACTTTGTCCTTCACTTTAGATAGTGTATCTTCTGACTTATTAGTGGGGCTGTATAACACTCTGATGTCTGCTTCCTCAAGTATCCTTCTTACTTTTTCACTTAATCCTTTGACGTAAAGAATGGTAGCAAAAACGTTGCTAGTTGGTTTGTCCTCTTTTCATCTGTTTTGTCTTGACGTAATCACGTAGAAAGTGCTTAGGGTAACTGTTGGCTCTCAAGGTCATTTTAACCAAATTGATCTCTTTTCTTTGATCCCTTTCATCTGAAACTAACATTTTTGCGCGATTGATGAGGCTGTTGACAACTGATCTCTTGTGGCTGTTGGGATGGTTAGATTGGAAATTCAGGTAGTGATTAGGTTTCTGGTAAATTGAAGTTTTAAATGATCCATCTTCCCTCCTAGTAACGTTGATATCTAAAAATGCAATAGAACTATTCTACTTTTCTTCCATGGTGAATTTAATGCTTTAATAGAAAAGAGCATTAAATTCACCATGGAAAAAGAGCCGCTTTGAAAAAAAAAACCTTCATAAAAATTAGTTGTTTTTTTCAGCTTTTACTCCAATTAAAAATTTATTTTGTTAAGCATAGGAAATATCTGATTCAAAATATTTAGTTTTGAGCCAAAAATAATATATTTAAAAAAAATATCAATTCAGAGTAACTCAGTGGCTTCATTATATTTATTGATAAGTAACTTATTTAAGTTATGATATTTTTGTTTCCAGTCAGTGACAGGTGTTTTTCCGGAACAAAGGAAGATACTAGTGGTCCAATGCTGCAGAATATACTGATGGAATATCCAGGGTGAATAAGTCTTTTTTCTTATTTTAAAACTTCAATTTTCAAATATTGAATTTTATTCAATTATGCTTTAATTAATAACAGGATTTTTGTCAAGAAAAAATTTTAACTTATAAACAAAGTCAATGTTATAAACTTCAATACATTAGGTCACTGCACAAACGCCGCCGAGTTTATTGTCATATATAAAAATATATAAATTTGACAAGCTGGAATCAGCGTGGAAAATATTTTAATTGCTTCGGGACTACAATGAACGTCGGGCTCCAACTTGACCATGACCCCACAGATTCCACCACAATACTACTCCACACATTATTTGAAATCTGGATATTATTACATCGCGCATTGGCACAATGTTAGCTACTCATGACTATATAGAATCAGTTCTTTAAAAAAATTATAATATGTGGTGATGCATCACAAACAAAACAATGGAAAATGCTACATTCAATTATAATGTGCCCGATTAGCTCAATCAGTGAAGTGTTAGGAATACTTTTTGAGCCACGCACCTCTGATTGTCAAGGCTCCAGTTCGAACCTTGTGAGGAATGATGATTGAGTGAGAGAGGTTTGCTGGACGCCTCACGGGTGCTTGGTGGGTCACGTAGGAACTGCTTATGGCTTCCCCCAATAACCAGGTCCACGTACAGAAAAAATGATAAGCCATAATATGGTGAACCAAAATAATTCACCCTTTTCGGAACAGGTTCTGCATGAGGGCCCGTGGTTCAACATATGATTAGGCTGTATTCTAGACTTTCCTCTCCCGCATGTTAAAATTGGAATCCTATCCTTGTGCTATAATCTCTGATAAATGTCAACATTGCTCTGTAATATATATCATCTGTATATATTTATCCTGAATGTACTGTATGTGAATATTTGGCAGTCAGGCATCACCAACTAAAAATCACTATTATTGAAATCCTTCTGAGGCATCCTTTGATATAAAAAAGTTTTTTTGTAGCTTATCAATTTAAGACAGGCTGTATTCACATGTGGAGATTATTGCTATAACAAGCTCTTCACAGTTTTTCGTTCTCATTGACCTTGAGCAGAGACTATGAAGTTTTTTCTGCTGTTCTCATAAAGCCATTGTTTTATTTGTTATTTGTCAACATCCCACAAAATTTAATGTATTTATCAACTTTATCAGGAATATCATTTTTTTGAGAATTTATAAAAACCTTCTTGTCCAACAGGCTGTACCTAATTTTAGGCTCATGATTGATCCCATGTCCAATTCAATATCTGAATATATTTTTGTGTATATATATTCTCATAACAACATATGTTCATTTCAGCCAGTGAGAGTAGAGCATGGAAATCGGCTATTTTGAATTTTGAGTCGTTCGTATTGACTAGTTTTGGAGTATTGGTATTTGGTGTGACGAAAATATTGATACGAGTGCTCCCAGCGTTTCAATCTTTCTTCTAGCCACAGATATACAGTGTCTGAGTAGCCTTGTACCTTCTTTCTGCCAGTCTTCTGATCAGAGGGGGCATAGAAATGACCTGCGACCTACATCTCAGCATCATAAATGTTGGTAATAAAAATGCATTCTTTTTTCAGAATAAGAGCAGTTGTCAAAGTTCGTAAAATTGTTCCTGATGAAGTTGATATCATTAAAGTATGTACAAGTATTATGTTTTTAGGGTCTTTAAAAAGAATAATATTTAGAGCTTGTGACTTTCAAGATAATGTATTTTTTCGTAGGAAAGCCAGAAACATTTTAATGTTATGATACACTCCTAGACGGGCGCATCACTGTCCCAACCACCTGAACTCTCATTTGCAAGCTTAGAATACCGTATTTTCTGCAATGCCAGTCAAACCTAATGTGCTAGGTTTTAAGCATGTGTGTAAGAAAACCACAAGTGTGTGTGTGCTCACGAAGGAATAAAGAAACAAGAAAATGATGAATTGTGATTTGAGATTAACACATCATGCTCTTGTTTCTTACGCAAGCAAATGTTAGAGTTTGAACTGTATCACTGTCAGTTTCTCTGTGAGAGATAAAGACATATGGGTGTGATATTAACAACGAAGCAGTCGCCGTGTTCTTGGACGTTACGTTATGGTGAAAATGAATAGATCGCTGAAATCATTGGGCGATTTTTGGTGTGAGAGACACATACCTGTTTTTCAAGAAAAAAATTGCGAATAAATATTGGCTCATTTTGGCGGATCGCTATTCAATAATTATGCTACAGAATGGTATGATTAGTGGAATTAGTCAAAACCATAGGTACTTAACATAATTAACGTTGAGTGGCTTTTCCCCAGTTGTCCGGCAGGTATCACCTGTTGTTGCATAATATAGTTACCATGTCACCAAGCTTCTTCTACATTGATTTTGACTCCAGAGATGTGTACAAACAATACATTGCTGACTTATTACCCACTTTTTGTATGGTGGCTGCTGTTTAAGGCTGGGAATCTAAATCGGCCGTGATACCCATGATATTGATATATTAGAAATGAGTCTATAAATAGGATCCATTTATTGTGGGAAGAGACGCTCCCAAAGGCTCGTACATTTACGAGGTTATAAGTTCCTAAAAGTTTACTTACTAATAACCTTTGACTAATTGGTAAAACTTTAGTAGGTCACACTATTGTAAAATGTTCATTTTTATGTATAAAGGTTGATAAGGATACCCTTGGATAAGTAGATTTCTTCTAATAATTTTTTATCGGTTTTATCAATATACCATAAGTAATTCTTTGATATTTATACCAAACGAGTCATCATAAAATTGTTTGAAATTGATTTGAAACTCCGCTTGACTTGGAACTCAGAAGAAAGCCAATTTTAGATTACAAATTGTTTTTAAAACTTGTATCTAATTTTCAACCATGAATTGGGTAATAGACAAGTGAGTTGATCTCTTTTAATTCATATATTTATAGAATGATGTTCAGTGTATCAGGTAATCAAAATTTGACTGCAGCAAAATCTTGATTCATGCTAAATAGTTTTGCAAAATAAAATTTGCCATAATATAAGGCCATGTCATTTTACTGCAACTCGTATTACTGTAATAATCTAAAAATAAAATCGGAAAGCAAAATTACTTTTAATCGCATTTCTACAATATCTGACAATTTGGATGAGGACGCATCCAAGGACAACTACTTCTCCTGGATTTTCAAGTTCCTACGTTTTTTGTTGAAATTTTTTTTAGTAGCCATACGACATCATAGTGTCATACCAGTACTTTTAATTTCTGCTCATGTATGGAAATGTGCAATATTTGTCATAGGCTACTTTTACGTATGTTTGTGCATTGTCCTAATCCAGAATTATGTAACTAAATTATATAACTCACAATACCACAATGTTAAAGTAATTAACAGTTGATTGTTTGTTCAGACTTTTTTCTGACAAAATAAGATTTAAAAACACTTACCCAATCACGATTCTTGTTTGGTCAAGCATGCGCCACAGATGGGCCGCATCTCGTCGACGCGATCCATCAGTGACCCATACCTGACAAATGGTGTTTTGAGGAAATTTTTCAGTTTGGGTACTCATCTCATGAGTTTCAGTCTTGTATAATTATGTAACTTAATTAACAATAACATGATGGCTACACTTGAATACGTTGAGCTTTCAACCATGCCCTGTATGATAAAATTGACAAATTATGTAACAGTTTATTGATTGTTAAAAGTAAATGTGGATACGTGTTATAATCCTCTGGCGATTGTGTTACATAAATGTGGCATTTTTATTTATTGAACTTTATTTAAACCATGTTTTTTCAGTTATTGGTATACACTCCTGTTTTTAAACATAATCTTGGAGGCGTTATGTTGGTTTGTGCGGCCTATGCATGGCTCATGAGCTATATTGCAGTCAGAAATATCCTGTACATGTACATTTTTGTTACAACATGGATCATGGCACTTGATCGAGTATAGTTAATGATTGGGAAATCATGAGTTGATAATTTTGCGGTACTCATAAAATACATTCTCGAATATGGACAATTATCAGAAATAGTCGCTAGGCTAGAGATATCCAAAAAATTCGCTTTATTTAATTGAATTACGGGTTTTATATACATGTGTAATTTGAATTAAATATATATATATATATATTAAAGTTTAATTTTTTAAAATTTATGTATACATATAATACTAATGATTTGGAATAAATTGGGTCCTTTTCAAATCCTGCCTAGTAATGGGTTGAATACCAGTAAAACAGTAATATGAGTATTGACAGTAAATATGAGTATTGAGGTTTCCAAAATGCTGTTTGCCATTGATTTTCAGAATTTCATGACATATCGCCAAAATAGTTATAGAATACAGATTGATGCAATATCGTATTAAGTGGTGACAGAACGCATGCAATTATTTCACCAACTTCTACCTTATCCATGTAGACTTTTATAGGAAATCTTGCACAGTGCGGCAGTTCCATACACAAGCTCTTTGAAATGTCGAAATGCATCCTCTTTTTTGCAGAAAATAGAGCGACAAACCAATACCACTGCCATTTGGTGACAATATACAAAATAAAATCTGTCACGTCCAGGTCTACGCACCTTGAGCATTTTTTTATCAAGCTCACAGCAAACATTTTTTAGAGTACCGCAAGTCACATGCGCAGACATACTTATTTGCTTTGTGGTATTTAATGACCTGGAAAATTGCTTTCAAAAAATCTTTTTCTTGTTTCCCAGGAAACTCTGATTGAATGGTGTGACAAGGAAAGCATAAATTTGATCATCACAACCGGTGGAACTGGTTTTGCACCTCGAGATGTGACACCTGATGCCACGGCACTTGTGATAGAAAAAGAAGTTAATGGAATAGTCATCGGACTTATCACAGCTTCATTGTCTGTCACAAGATACTCTATGCTTACAAGGTACCCATGTACCACTGATTAATTAACTGATTCGAAGAAGAATATAGCTAGAATATAGCTATTCTATTATTATTATTATTATCATTCCGGTAGAGGAATAGTTGGGCCATGGATGGATCCATATAAGTAAGGGTCTGTCAGTTTCTCTTGCTTGACATAATAATTGATTTTTTTCAGTATGTCACATACTCATATGTTGTAAAGCTTATTGCATTGATTTTTCTTTGTTCAATCTCATGGGTATTAGTCTGCATTGGAGTATTACCGTAGATTGAATTTTGTTTGCTGTCTTTTCTTCCCAATCACAAATATGATTTTCTTAAGCATGAGCCACCGATGGATCCAGTGGCACGATCTATCAGCTACACCCGCTTAACAAAACATATTTGATCAAATATCTTCTGATAGTGTAATATGTTTAACATATATCCTAAATGTCTGTTGTGATGACTTTATCAACACTAAATATAATGCTATTATCGTATGAGGAAAATAACTGAAAATAGGGTGTATGTAGTCTTGTTCAATAATAATTTTAAAATAAAAAATTTAATTCTATTCTAATATCTAATAAATAGTCAAGATTTGTAATGTTTATATTGGCATAGACTAAAAGTCTATTATCTGCAAGTTGTATTTTCTTTATATAATATACATACTTTATGTTTATGACTTTGCTAAGTTTGAACTGCAGATAGACAACTATGAAAGGTGATATAACACTAAAGAAAATGTATTATGATCATTATTTTGCATGATTCTGCTTTGTTACCCATTTTATTAAAATTTGTATACTTTTTTTTTCAGAATGAAATGTGGAATTCGCGGACAGTCACTGATTCTCAATCTACCAGGAAGCATGAAAGGAGCGGGGGTTAGAATTTTTCTTTATTGTATTCTGTCATCATCAGATCATAAAATACGTGAATCGTAAAAAATACATCAATCTCTTCAATGACTCCAAACTAGTATTGAAATATTTCTATATTTTATTTATGTAATTATAATCATATAATTAAAGTAAAATAAATATTTGTTTAAATGAGGAATATTATCCATTCCCAAAGACATTTAGTTTCACCCAATGTGGCAGAATCTTGGTTTTTTTCGGATGGGTAAAAAAAGCTTCAGAACCTTCAACACTGTTATTTCATAGCGGTATTGATAGTTTTGGCTATTTTTAGACAATTTGGGGACAACCAGACGCACAGAAAGAGACATTTAGATCTTCTATACACAAGTATCATGGAATATTGCCCATTTGCTCAATTTTCTTCTGGTGAAACTTATTTTCTCTTGGTGTCTGAGTAGCTGGCACTCTGCCAGTCTTGTTTCCGCCACTTCCCGCTGGGGCTTTGATTCTAATCGTTGATTGATGAAATATATGCCTTCTGCCCAATCTTTGTATATATTTATTTGATTTTATTTTAATTTATCCAGATTATTAGAGATCAACTCTTAAGGAATGTTTAGTTGATTTTTGGGAAGTCGAGCGCACAATTATCTTGACAAGTAAATCAATAACAGGCCATATCAGCCAATTTCAAATTGGTTTTGATGATTTCCAAGAGTTTTCAGAACATTCTGAATCGTTGAAAATTCTCAATTTACACAGTGCAGTAACCAGGCTTCAAATTTAGCATATTTTTGCTCGTCAAATATATTTTTTTCAATTTTATTCTTTAATCCCTTTTTAGGACATTTTTGAGTTTTAATACTTTTGATCGATTGTTCTTATAATGGGTAGGCTAGCAAAGTAAATTATTCTCAAATTTCTAAATTGACACCCAATTAGAAAAATATTACCTGTTCCGAGTTATATAACAATAACTTATGGATGGATGTTTTGTTGTACTTTTCCACATTCTCTCCTGTGCAAGCTTGTATAAAATTATTTGCAATCTCATTGCCACAAAATCACAGGAGTAAAAAATCACATGAGCAACTAAACCACATCTGTTCTCTTTGCAACAGATTTAAAAAGAACATACGTATATCCCCCATGGGCCTGATTTAAATTTTGTTTGTTGTCATTTTCATTATTTTCAACTTACTGGGCTTTGCTGGATAACTACCGGTGTACAGTCTATGAATCCAATACTATTACCAATATAAAGAAATTTGCTAACAAAAATGCTTGACTTATTTTCTCTTATTTTATGAAAAGTATCTCATTTTAGAAAAGAAATGGACATTTCTCTTTACATTTGTAATGATTGTTTGTAAAAATAATGCACAGACCATAAACATGTATTTCTTTACCTGTCATTGTAATTTGCACTAAACTAATTATAGTACATGCTACGCAGGCATATCGGTTCAATCGCAGGACAGCCAGGTCATCAGCACTTTGAAAAATATTTTTATGCATAATAATAATATCAAAATATTCTGCTCTGAGTTCTGATATTTTAGAATATTATTATAAGTCACTGAGTAAAATATTTTGACAAGTCAACTTAACTGTCTCTTTGCTCTCTAGAACTTGAAAATATGCCAGATATGATTAATGCACTCTGAACTAGTCATGTAAAATGCGAGACATATAATTCCAGACCGCTGGTGCTAAACATCTAGGTCTTGGATTTTCTGTTAATCTGTGTAAGTAATGACATTGTTCCAAATACAAGAATTATTTTGCTGATATGTGCTTGTTAAGTAAGAGTTAAATTTGAATCAAGGCACAGTCCATCTATAATTAAGACTTTACTAAATAAAATTTCTGATTGGAAAGTGTCTAAAGAATATTTTTTTTTTTTTAAATATCTGAATTCATAAAAGTGCTCAATAGTAGTAATGGTAGAAGAAATATTGTTGACCTCACTGAAAATTTTTTTGAAAGTTACTAAAGCATTTTGTGAGTAAATCTCTTTGCAAGTCTGAGAATGTAGTTGTTTCACCCTACATTTTGGTACTAAATTATCTGTCCGATATAGGCCAGTCAATCCTTATCGTAAATAGTCTGGACATTAGTACACAACACATTAGTATTGTAGTATTTCATTTTCTTGTCAACAAGATTAGTTCTGTGCTTACGTGCAGATTAGCATGGACATATCTTTGACCTCATTTTTTTGTTCAACTTATATTTGAATTGATCTGTATTCTGTCTCCAGTCCTGATGGACACGAAACTTTGCCAAAATTCACTTTGATTTTGATAATTTCTGATCAATCAAAAGAGCTTATGATATTAAGGTGTTATTATATTGTATGTATGATTTGATACAAAATTACTGTTGCAGACCGCTTTGATCCCTGTCAAGACATTATTACATGCAAGTAGATGTTGACATTAAAGCGATACCCTCAAAAGATCTAAATGACCCTTTGGGGTTGCGACCTCCGTTTGTTAACCACTGTTCCCTAATTTCCCAGTCAAAAATATTATGTTAAAGCATCTTTTGTAAGTATGACGAAATAACATTTTGGATAGGGTAACTGCAAAGTTTTGCATAGTGTGAATTATTGCTAAATTAATCTTGTTAATTATACCCATATTCTTGTTTTGAATATTAAGATTTTTTTTCGTGCCATTTTTTTCCTGGTACTTATACTTGATGTTACTATATCCAGAATTTTAAAATTACCTTTAATAAATAGAAAACAAAGTCATGGCATATTGAAATATGCTTGGTAGACAAATTATTTTTCACTCTGTTACATAGTAATACCAAAACAGTCTTGTTTCACTTTCATTCAATTTCTGTTCACAACTGTCAAACTGTTGAATATTCTAGCAAAATGTTCAAACTGCCACTAATGTTGGATCATCAAAGTCATATGCAATGTGCAGCCAGAAGGTTATTTTCAAACAAATCCAATAGTTTTTTATACGTTTTATTTCCACACAAAATGTGTCAATCTGTCTTTTTATGACATACTATTATCGCAACGTAAATTCTCATTCCTTTTGTTCTTTTTTATTGAGAAAGCTATGAAATAGCAAAAATTCAAATAATCAATGAAGGTTTTTACTCGTACAGAAATGAAACTTGTATTATGTAGAAATCTTAGAAAATGTTATCTCGATTGTGCATAAATACAAAGGATGCATTGAATGGCAGATCTCGCTAAATTTAAAATAAAATGAAATGAATTTTATTTAGAAGTATACAATTACCAACATTTGTTTACAATTTTATTTGGCTTACATCTTTATTTGTATCTTGCATCTTGTCATTCCATCTGGTGCGGAACCAACGAAGAGCTGATAAAGTTATGAAGCATCATCCCGGAGCTGTGTTGGTTATAGTGCCTTGCCCAATGGCACCCCCGCATGTATTGTCTTTTGTTGTTCATCATTCTGTTTTGTTCATCTTGACCATACACATTGGTCTGAACCAAAAGCAGAGCCGTTATGTTTGGCCCCTATTGTCGATTTTATCACGTCAGCGAAGCCCACAGAAAAAAGTGCATTTGCATTAATCTTTAAGTCTGATCTCCAGTCAGTTTTGGCATTTGCATATTTCCTGAGCTCCTCAGTCGTATATCAATGTCATTTTAAAATTGAGACTTTTAAAAATTGTCATAATTATACATCCCCACCTATGAAAATGTGCCTGTTCAGTAGAAAAACATATAAAAGAAGAGATACAAATCTTAAACTCGTTATATAACAATATTTTAATATTGCATAATTTTACATCACAATTCTACTATAAATGGCCTTGGGCATTTGTTCAGGTTGCGGTTATGGTGTGGAAAATCCTCTTTAACCATTGGCCGAAGTGTTGATTTTCATTATATAAGCAAGCTAGAGCCTTTTTCAATACAATTTGTTTTCGGACAATCTTTCAAGCTTTTTAACGGGTCATGTGCTGGGATGACCAAATTCTCTTGATTTCAGATTTTCTTTATAACTAAATTTCATTAAGCGAAGCATAAATACCATAATATAACAAACAAACAGGAAATTATCAAATTTACTTTTTTCTGAAATTATAAATTTGTTCATTTTATTGATTTCGAATTACTGAAAAGTTGTATCTAATAACTTATGATTTCACTCACGAATCTTAAATCACATAGGTACATTTTGGTTTGCACTATTTGCAAGATGCCCTTGTTTTGCTTACTAAAATATAAACAATTCAATTTCATAGGAAAAGTATTTGATGTGACTTTGACTTTTGAGGCTGAATTTTGGCCATCCCCAGTTGGTGGATGTTTAAAATAATTTTAAACATAAAGATTAGAGCTAATATTTCATTTTTTCTCTACTTCTATGTACTTATATAACTTCCAGAATTGGAATTATGCGAAGAAGTTCATTTTTTCTTGTATTTGTCATTTATATATTTTTTCATCAAGTTCAATACAAAATTTCAATCATAGTTTTCTAAGATGTCATTGTGGAACTAGATGAAAGTATAAATATGGAGATTGCCAAGATATCTTTTATTATTTTTCCAATTTTGTTGTTCTAGATAGATAAATTTTAGCAATCAGACAATGAGAGTACCGTAGTAGTTTCTGGTAAGGTCCCTGATGAACAGTGTTTTGCTTATGCAAGCTTTCGAATCAAGGATTTTTTACCAATAACAGTAAGCCAGTAACACTTCTAGACAATATGTGCTGCAATTAGAACATTTTTATACAAATAGAAGAGTCATCTGGAATAGATTTTAAACTAAGTTTGAGTCACGAAAGCATTTGTAGTAATGAACTTTACTACCGGTACATGTCGCAGACTGACAGATTGTTAACTTCTTAATCACTCGAAACACTAAAAAGGTATTTTTATCAGAATAATGAATGTTAAATGAGTTATAATCTCAGTACCTTGCATGTACCGTATTTACTTGCTTTGCAATAAAAAATGTCCCTTCACATGGACAGTGGTGTGGTCTTTCAACATTTTGATTCAGAAAATAAAAAAGGCAAGAACAGTATTAAATTCTTGAAAGAAAATAATACCTATTCTGTCACACTGACATGACTACTGAATAACTTTTGCTTTGATTGGGTATGGAGAAATGTTTATGTTAATTTTTTTTTTTTTTATTGTCAGGAATGTTTGAAGTTTGTTCTACCTGTTCTTGGTCATGCGGTGGATTTACTGAAGGACAATTTGGAAGAAGTTAAAAATACACATTTACGGTATGATGTAAATTTCAATTTGATTTGAGTGAGATACTGAAATCAACACATATTTTCATTATTCTAAATAATCGAAGTTACCGTTGTTCAACATAGCTTGATCCAGACTAGCAGCATAGCACATACATCCAAAATTCAAACTGAAAACTCAGTTTTTTTTTTAAATTGAAATTCACTGTGTAGTTTAGAAGTAGCACCTGAGAAGAACCATCTAACAACCACTAGTATGAAATGACTGCCGTCAGAAAAAACTTATGGACTTACCCCAATAAGCAATATTTTTGCCCTGTAGGTAAGAGCTTTATAATAGTCCTAACATATTTTTACTGCATGTCGTAAGAGACAGCTAAAAGGAAGCATAGAAGTGGAAGGTGGTTTTACCATTGTCCAGGGCAGATACCACTCACTGCACGTTATTATGACAGGTTATGTTTGGGATGTTTAACAATTAGAGTGCAGTTGCTGGTACTGAATCTTTTAGTAGCTTTTAGCTGTGGGGTTTGTCTGTGGATGGTTCCTTCTGGACGCTACTTTTGGCCTTGCTCAAAGTGAATATCGAAAAAAGAAACTCAGCTTTCATGAAAATTAGTCTCTTTAGAGTGTTCAGTAACAACATTGTTCAATCGTTTCATATTTATTATTATTATTTCATATTTATTATGTATGATATGAAGTAACAGTGTTGATAATTATAAATGTCTGATTTAACTGATTAAGCTCAGATATATCTTCAGATAAAACATAGAAATAATTTCAGATAACCCGGAAAAATCATATTCAGCAAACACAGGTTGAAGATCTCAGGTTTGATTAGATTGGCCGACACATTTCCACCTCTCAACTTGGGCTGCAATAACTTTGGTTGGCTTGGCCAAAGGTAAAATCTCATAACCTTCCAACAGCAGTTATTCAACCGAATTATTTGAACGTAATAGATGAAAAATTAGTCAGCATCATTTTTAAATAACAAATTTAGTTTTTAATTATTCATGATTTCAGTGAACTGGCTGAATACAATACAAAACCTTTGGAAGAACCATCGTTGAAAGATAAATCACAATCTGATATCACTCCAACAGCTATTACTGGGCATCACATTTCTCCATTTTTGAACACAAATAATAATAGCCATACCCTCGGGGGCCACCATTCTGCATTCAATGTTCACGGAATTGGTATGCTTCATGCCGGAACTGGCACACATGGAGGGCATGGTCATCATTTACCAGATCATAGTGTAGGTCTAAGTCATACAATCACTGCCGACGACTTGGATTTGACAGACGTGGATCTTGAAAGTGATTTATCTTTGTCAACATTGGAATCTGGCCTTGTAAGTAAACTTCTGTTTTTGTATTGTTGAATGGGGGATTAAATCTTTACATGATGGAAAATCAATCCAATTACATTTTATTGTATGACATCGAGGTGTCGATTAGAATAGGCAAATCAGAATAATTTAATTTTTCGGAATCGTTCCGGAATATTGATATTGAATCTGAATATTGAATCCTATTCCTAAATTAAATTGCTTTATTTGGCATTTAATCTTACGCCAAACAGGCTGTCAAAGAATCCAAGACAGGGGTCTCCCTCATTGCTAGGCAGTATACACAAACATTATGCAAATAATTTTTTGTCATACGTGGGCCACAATCAAGTTATTTTTTGGTGGGCTGTGTTCTCGCAATTACACTCGACTCATGCTTTTACAACGTTTCCATTTTCTCTGCTGCCTGCTCGCATTTGGCAAATGTAAATAAGCAATTGATGCAGATATTTTTGGGATTCGGTAATCTGTACTACGCATCCCTAGGTGGATGAGATTTATTGCTGAAGTGTGTACACACTTACGTGAATGTTCTGTTGATATATTAGATTTCCCCCCAGTAAAAAGCATGCAATATCTGTGTGTGTGCAAAAATGTGGACCCAAACTTTTTGATTTTCCATAATCATGTTAACTGAGAAGGGGTTGATTATTTTGTTATTTTAATGCTACAACTCATGGTGTTCATCAAATATTTGATTAGGTAAATATGAACGCCAGGTATTGACGCGAAACTTTTTCAAGCTTCAACTGTAAAAATTTTTTATTGTGTTTTGTATAAACAATAGCTAACTTAATCGTCATTTACTTTGAATTTGTGGTTGTACTTTATGTCTTTGAGTAAACTTTTGCCGTAATTTCTTGGCGCGCAAATCTGAAATTTAATTACGCTCCATTAGTGGCCCATGCTTGATAAAACATGTCTCTGCTAAAAATTTCTTACCAGCATGCAGCATTGATTTGTTCTGTATTTTCTTTTTCTTATAACTAAGAATATCAGAATTATGTTGATGTTATGCTTTGTTTGATTACGGTATTCTATAATGACTCATTTAAATGGAAAAATTGTTATATATGTGGAAGCAGGTCGACAGAATCTTGTTTTTCGTCTGTTTTCTGAGATGTTCATGTCGCTTTCTTCAGATGGAAAAAAAACTTTAAAACCATCAACACTGCTATTTCATAGCAGTATTGATGAATTTGTACCATTTCTACAATTTGGTTGCTACCAGACACATCAAAAGCAGATAACTATTTACCTTCTAGCAGAAGATTTGAAGATGAAATATGACAACCTACCTTACCTGTCTGTGGTGTCAAAATTGACAATGGTTTTATTCTGCTCAAAAAGCAGTAATTTACTAATTTATTATATTGGAACGTAATGTGATACCGTAGAATGAATTTACCATACTTTCGATTCAAGCATGCTTTTCGAACCTGATTCACTGATGGGTCGATCTGCTGCATTGTGTATATATATATATGACACTCGCATGACAAAATATCTATGTGAGAAGTATAATAGACAAAAAATATCTAATATTTTATGATACTGTTCCTAGTTATCATTGAGTATATATATATAATACATACAGGTATTGTAGAACTTTAGTTAAAAGTAAGCACCGTAATTTCATTTTTCAAATTTTCCCAAATTGAGTTATTTTGCAGCCAAGTCTTGTTGTATGCCAAGTTTCGCTTTTTACTGAAAGGAGCAGTTTTGTTTATGTGAACTGTTGAAAAAATTTATTTATATATATAAGGAATTTCGAATACCTACCTGGCAACCCTAGTCACGGAATAACCTTTACTATTGATTGCTGTTCTTTTATTTCTGTGAGATACTTCACATTTTTTTAAAGAGAGACTTGGCGGTAAGCTCGCAGGGAACCGGCAAATTTGCAACTCTATCCATCAGTGTTCATACACAGCAACGGTAGAAATTAACAGACATGATTCTGTTGTGGTGAAAATTTTATGGTTCAATGTGGTTTCCAACCAATCCATTATTAGGAGTTATTTCTGTTCAGTTTCCATTAACATGTTTGTGGCTTCAGATTTTCTAGGAAATAAGTCTTTTGATGTAAATTTGATCATCAACTTGACAAGAAAGAATATAAGATGTTCCACATTTTTATATTCAATATGCTACAGAGTAGGGAAGTCTCTTGTTTTTCATTATTATTTTCAAATTAATTCATTATACAATGAAATTGTGATATATGTCAAGCAAGGATCTCCAAAACGAATGGAATAGTCAAATACATTTGAAAATGAATATATTCGATATTGTAAAATTCCTGATTTTAGATTATTTCAGAATGATGGTATATGAAAACATGTTATTTTTGCATAAATGCATAAAAATTTGTTTAGAAAATCAACAGAAAAATTTTAGTTTTGACATCTTGTGGCGCTAATAGCAAAAATCCACGAAGTAATATTAAAGATGTAAAGGCATTTATTTTCGGGAAGAAAATTAGCTGAATGTGTCAGACAAGGATCTTAACACGATAGCGATATTTGTCAACTCAAATTTGCGAAGCCATGTTTTAGTGATATTTTTTCTATTTTGGAAATTAATTAAGCAATATTAGATTTTTTTAATACACTCGTGGGTTACAGTATACACCAACAAATATCTCACTTGGTTCTGATGATCAACAATGTCTGCTGTGACCCGGAAGTGTATTGAAAACTCTATGCTCACCATCCCCAAACGAGATATTGTGCTTTCGCTTTTCACTGCCTTATTCCGCCGTCACCGACAAGACGAGCAGTTTCGTCAGAAAGCGCTCGTTAAGACAAGGCAGTTAAGCATGCGTGGGTGTGCTAGAAACGGTAAATTTTAGCAATCGTCGACGTTATTGCACCAATCACATAAGATTTTAAGCAGCTTCACTTCACAACACCGTATTACAGAAAGTAAGGTGCCAATATTTACCGTCCTACCGGTATGTCGCCCAGCTCTAGTAAACACACTAACAAAATTCATTGCTACTCAAAAAATTAAAATAAATAAACTCCTTAATAATGATATCATCTGTTATTATATTTCAGACAGTGGTTTCATATCCAGAAAAGAGCATTCCAAATACTGCATCAACTGAGAAAAGAAAATCTAATGGTGGTATGTTCTACTTTAGTCTAATCAAAAAATTTATATTGTGGGGATCGTTCATCACTGATGGACCTTGTTGACGACAATGCACATTCTATCAGTGAATCATGTGAGGCAGAATTTGTGGTACTGATTCGTAATTATCTTGCGTTTGTGTGGGGAAACATGGTATTCTGCGATTTTCTTTCCGCTAATAATAACTTATTAGCAAACTGGGGAGTTTTGTAATATAACTTATTAGCAAACTGGGGAGTTTTGTAATATAACATATTAGCAAACTGGGGAGTTTTGTTTTATTCTATATATATCCGTAATTATTTTAGACGTCATATGAAATTTAGATCTTGTGGATTTTGACTAAAATACCCTTGTCGTTATCATCTTGACGTGATCATCTCGTGATGATTAACTAAATGTCATTGCTTAAACTATAAAGTTTAATTTAATTGTTCCTCCTTTGGTATAGGGGGTTACAGAATTTTCCATGCTGCTGGAGCGATCGAAGCGCCCAACTCTATGAAAATTGTTATCCAAATCAATACTTGCTCAAAGCCAAGAAAACCCATAGAAAAACAAAATTGTGTCACTGAAAAAATTTGTAATATGTAGGCATAGACATAGTTTATTTCGACACCTCTGTCGACAAAAAAGGCGATACAAATAAAGATATCGCATTACAGAGTATCAGGAAAGCAAACAAAACCTAAAATAAAATTTAAAAACATGCCGCGGAATAAGTTTCAAAGAAACATTCAAAGAAAGTAGCACGAGTTTGCCTACCTCTAAAAAATATATATAAATATTACTATATTCGGCGAAACACATTATACAGGACCCTCCTCCCCCACAAAAAATGAATAAAACGCCGCCAAACACACTTTCAGTTGAAACACAAGCGAAAAGAAATTGGAATGTACTGGAGAAACCGTACAAGAGAGAACAGATACATAAAAACAATCAAAGAAAAAAAAATTAAAGTAATACAATAGAGGAGTAAAATAGAAATGAAGGGAAATGAATGCAAAAAAAACATTGCTAAAAGGATGAGGATCGCCTTTCAGGATAGACATTGGTGTTTGTGCCAAATTTCTTGATCTAATTAAATACACTGTAGGAGTGGCAACTTCTTACATGCATTACTCGATTTGACAATTGATTTGACAATAATAATTCCAGATGCTTATTTTGTGATATTGTGGGGTTAAATGCCATCATGGGTAAATTCGGCATATTTTAGAGTAGTTGGATAATTTTGGACGCTGGAGATTGATGTTTAAAACCATTTACAGATTTGAAATGTTTTAGAGAATGGATAGTATTTATTCCAAGATTGTCTGATTTTAAAAGCCATTATGGACCGAATTTGGCATATTTTATTAACATAGATATTACTGATTGAAAGATATCGTCAAATGTTTTTTCTCAGCATACATATGGGCCATCGATATGTGTTCAACAGTTGTGAATTTATGTCATTGCAACAAAACTAAAATTCAGGACATCGTTTTTATTGGGGTATAAAGTTCATGGATGTTCTAAGTGTGACGTTTAGTGTGACCTTTGGGTAAAGCAGCATCTGGTGGCTCCTCTGCACCTGCAGAACAACAAAAAGCCTAGACAGTCAACTGTTTACCAAAAAGTTTGGTGGGGAAATTTATGAAACTTAGAAGATTTTCATCCTACCTAGTGGACAATAAATCACATGTGGATTTGGGTTATAATTTAGAGACTATAATGGTGGGGTCACTGCTTTGATCGCTTACGTAATTATCTTGTTTTGCTTAACCACCAATCACAAATTATAAGGATCAATCAAGAAGCAATCATTACTGTCAATCTGAGTTATAGACTGCCTATTTACAAATAAACACAGCAATCACATCAGACAAAGTAGAAAACTAAAAACACATTACTTTGCATAAAGGAGTAGTCATGCTCAACTGACACGCCAGCAATGCATTGTCGGGTCAGGAGCATAAACTCTCAGCATACATACACATATAGAAATAACACACACAATTCTCGTAATAAATTACTATCCTGTTACATTTCAACTACAGCAAACGTTAAACAGGGAGAACAGCCAGGCCTGTCTGAGATCCTTTTAAAGGATATCATTCATCCAGGAGCATGATTTTACTCAATTCAACCAAGTCACACCCGAAATTAAAAACAAATCTAATTATAAAGCAATATATCATGATCATATGATAAATGTGATACCCTTACGAACAACGCTGTTTGAAGTGCTCCTTTCTCAAATCCTTTTTTTCAACCGCTGGTCTAAACTGTAAATTTACTACTGGTGTTTATATTTACAGATATTATAATGTTCTCTCAGGGATAGGTGCTCCTTAGTTCCTATTCCTGTATTTCATGTAGCTCTTTGCATTTCAGTGGCTTTGGGAGAATTTTCAAGTATGATTTATCCTCTGTGGCCTTGCTCTGAGCTAATTTTAATAAAAAAAAAAGTATCATAGAAAACCCATGCTTAACAATCAAAATTATCATTTTGTTGATGTCGAATTGTTGCAGAAATCAAATGATTTATGATTCGAAATATCGATAACGAATATTTTGGACAGCTCGAATCAGAGCAACATCATATTTTGTTTTTTTTCTGGTGTCCAATATGTTCATGTCATTTCTTCGAATTGACAAAAAATAGCTTTATCGATGAGTTTGAAAGGGGGACATTTTCATCTTCTAGCAAGATATGTATTATGAAATATTGCTCATTTGCCAAATTTTTTTCTGATGGAGCTCAATTTTCTTTGGGTGACGGAGTAGTAGAATAGCTGATATTCCACTAGTCTCCTCAACATCAAAACTGGTATAGATTGTTTCCTTGAACAACAAGGTGTTGCAGTATTCATAATATTCTCATTATCGCCATCGATATCATTTGAGTTAAATTCATTGTTTTTATTATTATCTTCAATCAATAATGTAGAAGCTTCAGATCATTAGGTATTTAGAAAGACGTCACTGATTATGTATTATGTCAACAGTTTATCAGGTTCTCATCCGAAATACACAGCAGGTGATAGCGAACCGTATTAATTTGCCAACCTTACTGTTGGCGATTTATGGCCTTTGTCTAGCCAGCTGTGGATCACTGTTTAGCAGCAGCTTGTATATGTAGATTATAATTCATACAATAACTCACAGGATGTAAAGGTTTTCGTTAATATGGAAAACGAAAAATTATAATGTCCCGGTAATTATATAGGATAATACTGTTCAATATTCATTCGCGCGGCGAGGGAAGGAAGCTTACAACATTCTAAAATGTTCTGTGTGACCACCAAATGTGGTCATTAAAAAAATTGTATATATATACCGGTATATATTTATATATATACATCTATCCCGGTCAAATATTATTTTGTCAAGCATGAGTCACAGATAAACCGTGCCTCATTGGCACGATCTATCAGTGATTCACATTAAACGAAACATGTTTGTGCTTAATTTTTTAGGATTGAGATGTTACTACCTAATTGCATTTGCATTTTTCTTACAAGCAATATATTGGACTGACTGATGAATCATTTTTCTTTTAAAAGCCCATACCCCCAATTAACGAAAATATAACCAACACCCAAAGACGCTTTTTTATAAAAAAAAAGTTAAGATGGTTATTAATAAGAGCTGTTTTCTTCAATGCCTCACACAGCAGAGTAGCTGACATTCAATCAGTGATAGAAAATGTCAAAACTCGAGAGAAATACAATAATTTTCAATGAAAAAATTGAAATTCAAAATAATTTTACATAAAATTCTGTTATTTGATTAAGGGATTTTCACTAATTTCACCTATAAATCATGTGCATTTCCATATATTATGGTATAGCCAATTTTTATTTTTGAAATTAAATTTTGAATTCAGGAAAATGGGATTTAAATTATTTTGCAAGTTTAATGCGTGATATGAAACTTTAAACAATTTACTTCAAACTCTGCGTATGAAGGCATGTATTTTTTTTTAATATACATTTTTGGATTTTGGAAGTATATATTATCTTCACTGATTCATTCGTGTGATAATTTTATTTTTAGATTACGTCACCCCATCAAAAATTGCAAGAAGAGATCGAACTTCACCGTATGTACTTGTACCGATGGATGAGGCAATTTCTACTGTCATGGAAAATGCTGTCAGACTGCCAACAAGGAAGGTTTTGTATACAGGTGATAACTTTGACCATAATTGTGTTTTTTTATTCAAATACGCTTCTATGATTTTGGTTAAAATTAATAACTTGACTTTGTTTTTGTATTTTTCTTATCTGCTTCATAGTGCAGCAAAATCATGACATATATATATATATATGAACCAAATTGACCTAAAGAAAACAGACGTTTTTCTAAACATGCATTGATCTCAAATCTATATTTTATCTAATCTTTCTATTAAACCCATCAGCGCTGCTGAAAAATTTAAATAATACATATAATTATACATATATAATATATATATAAATAATATGGCGTGAGACCATCAATAATGACTTTTTATCAAGATAGTTGCAAAGGGTTTTCCCTCCTCCCATACTCATACCTCTAATTTTTGCTTGAACTAATGAGCCAAAAAAATATTGATTTTTCTTATCGTAAGGCGATTCCCCATTAAATTAGTTTTCTTCATATCATGCTTGGCAGAATAAAATTTCAATCTGCCAATTTGGTTTATAATGCCAATATGATCGGGAGGAGTTCTTCCTGGTTTATCGATTGACTTTAAAATGAACTTCTCGTAAAGTACGCACATGCATGTCTTGAAGCATTCTAGAATTCCGACATTAATTTATTTTGTTGTTTCACTTCATTATTCAATTTCATAGGAATTATAGGATTCGATTCTATTGCCACAAAGGTTCTAAATAATTAGGAATACATCAAAATCACTCATGCTTGACTGAACTTTTCTTATATTACCATAGTTATATAGTTGAATCTTTTCATTTAGTGTTACCCAGGGTGACATAGTCTTGGTTTTCTTTGGGTGTCTCAAAAACTTGTAAACTCTTTGTACAATACGATTTCAATTGGACATTTTGCTCTTCCAGCTAGAGAAATACTTAAAATATTGCCCATTTGATTGTTTTTCTTGTGAGAACCATTTTCTTCGGTTGTCTGAGTAGCAAACTTGCTAGTATTCTGCCAGCCTGGCCACCAGCTTTATAAGGGAAATTTTTCCACACTGTTGTGTTGTGATAATGTGTATTACAATGTTTGAAGTATGCAATAGTTTAAATCAGTCTGATAGCCAGACGAAAAAATACTTTCAAACTATGTTTGCTGTGTGCAAACAAATGAATGAACCCTAAATCAGTTCACTGTCTTCGAAACCCATAGCGATAGTTTATACAGTCCTGGTTGCAAAATGTCAGCTACTCAGACACCCATGCGTCACCCAAGAAAATGCGTCCCATCAGAAAAGTGAAAGGAGTTTTAAAAATTTTCAGTAAATAGGCATTATTTCATGATATTCAACTAAAAAAGAAAAGAATTTAAAAGTATAGTAAATATTGACCACACACATGCCCAACCGGTTAAATGAAAACAATGGTAAAACATCACATTATACAAATTTTGAATATCCCTGGCTGCAATCACAAGATATTGATAACAAATGTCGAAAATCAACAAAATATTCGATCAACTCAGGTCATCAAATTGATCATGGTTCTTTTTTAGAAGGTTTTTTGCTTTACTAAAAGAAAGAATCACTTCATGTTCAGACAATTTCACAATTATCAGCTCATTTAATATTATATTATTAATGACGTCAATGGAATTGTAGTAATGAATTGTCCAGCGCAATAGATTATTTTTACCTTTATACTTTTTTTTTTACAAACCCATGCTGATTTACAATAGTACGAGAGATTACGATGCCCAGTTAGCTCTTGTGTTGTCTGCACTAGAGGTCGTAGTTCGCCATATGTTTAAGCCGTATTCTCGGCTTTCCTCTCCTGCAGGATGAATTTGAAATCCGATCCAACCTCATTTGTGTCATGGATCATGTAGTAAATAATCATGATCAGTAAATTGTCATGAATATCTCTGTTCTCCTTCTTTGTCTTTTTAAAAATACTTATTTTTGCAGATGCTCTGGGTTATATAATTGCCAATGACATTGCTTCACCAGAATCAATACCACAGTTTCCTGCTTCCATTAAAGACGGTTATGCTGTTATTGGTAATAATATTTTGCGTAATAATGCATTTTCTATTGCTTTATGCTATAGTTTCGTATTATGGCCAATAGAGAATTTTGAAATTGATTTGTATATTTAGGCTTGTTTTTCTCTACTAATCACTTGACCCAGTTACATTTTTTGATGAATTCTCGAATTTTCTTCCAAGAAATGATACTGAAGCCATAAACAATGACAAAACAATTGAAATCATACAGGTATTATTGGTAAACCACTTGAACACTATAAAAATATGCTCTTGTTCCTGAACCTAGATACCTGCATGTAATGTTCTTTATGTAGTTATCAACGCCATTGTCGTCGTGACCCCTGAACATAATCATGCCGAAACTCTCTTTAAGTATGGCACGGAAATTAAAATAAAAAAACACTTCATTCATGAGAAAGCGTGTTTGTTATTAAATCTTAGCTCTGAATTTGCGTTGTTCATGTCTCGTTATGTCAGCAAAATATTATTGCTTATGCTTCTCTGAGCTTTATTTACTACAGTATATGAGGATGTAGGGATTAGGCAAGGCAGCTCGTACCTTTTTCGGACTTCGAAACTAAACCCAAAATTTCAGTTTCTGAGGCATAAATATTATCGGATTTGAATCAATATTCCCATTAATTTAGAAATACTGAAAAGATGGCATTGTTATCGCATGCCGAATAAAAAAGTTTTTCCACGTTGGCTTGATGTCGTAATTTTTTAAATTTCATTTTACCATCTCCACTGTAGCATCAGACACCCCCGGAGATTTGGAAGTGATTGGAGCCGCTGTCTGTGGTACTCCATCCACATCCAAAATACAACGGGGACAAGCCGTAAGAATAACAACGGGGGCACCAATACCAGAAGGTGCAAATGCCATAGTGCAAGTTGAAGATACTAAATTACTTCAAGAGGCAGATGAAGTAAGAGATTTTGTCTTTATATATTTGAATTATACTATAAGGTTGTTCTTAAAGATTAGTGGAAATGATATTAGAAACTCGTAGCATCAGAATATTCTAGAAATATATAAATAAAACAATATACAACATTCCAGCCAAATGAAATTGTCGATATTTGGCCAAATTTTGCCCATTTTTCAGCTAATTCAACGTAAAATTTGGCATGTGTATTGATATCACTGCAAAATGTATCAATTTGAGAATAATTGAAAAGCAAAATTACTTTTGAGCCAGCGTTATGGAACACCTTACCGGTCGAATAAACACATGATTAACCACTACTTTTAGAATGGGATCAATGTGAGGAATGCAAACTCAATATGGATGAACTTCCCCCATACATGTTTATATGGCCACCCAAACCATCTGTGTGCTTACATGGTTAACAATGTTTGCTATAGGTTTGTACCAACATGGACTTGAATATCCTATAGATTTAAACCTTTTTTCAAATTTAGGGAGACACAGAAGTGAAGATCACTATTTTATCAAATGCAAAAGAAGGACAAGATATTCGCGAAGTAGGATCTGATATTAAGAAAGGAGCTGTTGTTTTACCTGCCGGAACTTTGGTGGGACCGAGTGAAGTTGGGGTCATGGCTTCGCTGGGCATCACAGAAGTCCTTGTATACAGAAAACCCAAAGTTGCCGTGATGTCGACAGGAAATGAGGTTAGATCATATGAAATGAAACGACATGCACGTTTTTTGAAGCATTAACTATTTTATTTTATTTTTTTTTTTTAAACAATGTGCCGTATAATTTTTGAACATCGAATGATGAAATTTAGACTGGAACTTGTTTCTTCACAGGTGTTGGAATGGGCGTTTCGCAATATCCGCGATGAATCGAAATTGATAAATTTGGTAACGAACAATGAATACTATTGAATATAAGCTGATGCTTTGATGTAAAAATGAGTTATCTCTGAACCTTCACTATTGGCACCTGCTTTATTGCTTTGACATAAATCTTATTTCATTGTTTATTGTCAGGTAACCTGCCCAGAGAATAGCAAATTAGAAAATGGACAAATACGAGACAGTAACAGAGTTATGCTTCTTTCTGCATTAAAATTAGCTGGATATGAAGTAATTGATATGGGAATTGTTCCAGACGAACCAGAAAAATTGAAAGATAGATTGGAAAATGCAATCAGCACAGGTTTGCATCTTTTTGTTCTGAAACAGAAATTAATTAAATTTTAGACGGTAATATTAGATTTTCAAAAACTGGAAACAAAATATTTGTTTAGAAATATTCTTCATCAGAATAAATTTAAAACTATTCTTCCATAATACAGTAGTATGAGGGTGTGTAAAGTTTTCTAGCGTAATGGTTCGCTCTCAAATGCATTCTGTAGAATGGTATTATTGCATATTTAATGTTATCACTGTTTAAAGTTTGTCGAGACGATCACAACCTTTTTTCCACACAATCATTTTTTCCCGCTGTGCTCTGCCACGCACTACGATCAAGGTTGTTCACACATATTCATAACTTTAATCTTGAACAATACACGTTGTATTGTATACTTAACATTGAAGTCGATTCCAGATTAGCACCATCTAAAAATCGTTGCAATACATTGTTGACACAAATACTTTCAAAAGATATACAATGACATACCCATAACCAATTGTATCCATTTTAATAAATATACCTAAAAACTGATTTTATTTACTCGAATTTTAATCTTTATCATGACGTTCCATGACGTTTGTGCATAGCCATAGATTAACATTAGTAACATTAGTTCCAATTCCCATGGCCACGGTAGAAATGTATAAAATCTTTTTGATCTCGGCGACACAAATTCCGATGCCCAACAAGGTAGAGGTTAACCTAGTAAACGTCTTAGTCAAGTTTGATTTTTTCGTTGATAATTATCTACTGATGATCGATTGATAGAGCAGCAATCATTGAGTTCACAATTCCGTTTCAACCTTCAACAAATTCATAGTAGGCGATCAGTCTTTTTTAGCATAGAAAAATAAATTGTGTACATGTAAAAAAGGGTAAAATGGCTTTATTGTTCTTAAAAATATTGAACTCAAAATATCACTTTCATTCTCTGCGATATGATAATCAGTTGCTGAGTGTGCATTCCTTAGTCTAAACGTGACATGTACATCACAGACACGTAATTGACAAGATTCAAATATCATATTAGTTTATAGACAGATTGTTTAAAATAATGTTAAATACGTTTACATGTAATTCAATAGACTCAAGTCTCCTACTCTTTTTGAGTATCCTAGCCATGTTTGGCATCAGAACGATTGTTATATTATCAGTGAATTCATTAAAATGAATTATAGACGTTCCAAGTAGGACGTTGTTATGTAACACATTCTCAGACAATCACGAGACTTGCAACGACCGGAGAACATACATAACCCCTTTTTGTGTCCATGTGCAGCTTTCTATATTATTTTATATAATTTTATAGTACTTTTATCAAAATCCTGGCATAAATTTATATATATTTGATATCTCTTATTAACTATAGTTTTTTCAGAATGTATGCAAAAATCAATAAACCCTGGTAATAAACAATAGTACATTCATGGATTTAGACTTCTAGACATGTATGACGTAAAATTTTACATTCATCAACATCTCAAAGCAAAATAAATCAATTTAAAAATAATCATAAAACGAAATTACTTAAATCGGAATTCTATATTATCAGGCTATTAACCCTGTGCCCTTGTCAACTATATTTTCCACCTTACAGCGGATGTTGTGATTACGTCTGGCGGAGTATCGATGGGAGAGAAAGATTATTTAAAATCATCGCTACAAAGTGTCGGAGGAAAAATACATTTTGGAAGGATATTTATGAAACCTGGGTAAATATGAACAAATAGCACATGATATATTTTTATCTGAAAATGGGGCAAAGTGGCAGAATCTTGTCCTTCTGCGGGGTGACTGAAATATTCAGGGCATTTTTTTGTTTCAGGTGGCTAGAAAGTTTTAAAACCATCAACATGCTATTTCATAGCAGTATTGATGATATTGAAACATTTTGTAGTTTTGTTGCTATCTGATATCCGAAACAAGGTATTTTTATCTTCTACGAGAAGATATATTTTATAATAATGTCAATTTGCTAAATTTTCTTCTGGGGGAACCTAGTTTCTTTGGGTGTTTGAGTAGCAAAGTAACTGCAATTGTGTTAGTCTGAATGGGGTTATGCCCAAATCAGAAAGAGTTTTTGTGAAGCGACTGATGGATCATAACTTGGATATGAGATATTGGAATAGGATATCATAATCCCCTTTATGAGTGAAAAGGTCATTCCTATTCTTCTCTTGTTATTCAAAACCAGTTGTAAGGATATGTCATAAAAGTGTTGAACCACGTCTGTCTGTAAGTGGCCGCTAGTAGGGGGCCTTGGTCAGGGTGATTCACTCCAAGAAGAGGCTATAAAAAATTAATTCAAACAAGAAACGGTCTTTCTAATAAGTGGATATAACTCATTTTTCAAATTGAAAGAGGGGAATGGGTTTATGAGTCAGACACCAGTAATCTAACCAAAGACCTTCAAATTGCAATGCCAGCATGTTAATAAGTAGGTGCCCAAAATTTGAATATTTTATAACACTACCATTTGCAACATATTTTATATATCCCAGGAAACCGACTACGTTTGCCACTGTGGATACAGAAGCTGGCAAGAAACTATTCTTTGCATTACCTGGTATGTATATATAATTTATCAAGCTTGTGTCACAGATAAGCAATTCATTTCAGCATTATCTGTCAGTGAATCACACTTGACACATTTATCCTGATTGCAAGTCAAAAATGAGAGGATGTATACATGCAATTGATTCTGGCTTTTATCCAATGTAAATTATTTCTCCATTTCTTCCTCATTTTAGTAATGTAATTTCTGCTTACGTAAGGAAAAATAATGTTTTGTAATAAATATTAAAATATGTTACGCAATATAAATGAACCAAATTTTATCTGTGTCTGAAATTTTTGCATTTGCTGGGTTGTAATATAATATCAAGTTGATATCTGATGTGAATGATTTCACTAAGATGAAAGTTTAAGATATTATAGGTGCAAATCTCAATTTCGATGTGAATTACTCATTTCTTTTTCTAGGTCGAGCAAAATATTTTACCTAGCATAACCACAGAAGAATCTCACTTGTTTGGTTCATGTCTCAAAATAAAAAAAACTACAAAGTGCTTTCAGACAAACTTTGCAAACCCTGTTGGTCTGATACATTTTCAATCTTTTTTTCAGGAAATCCTGTATCAGCAATTGTTACATTCAATATCTTCACATTACCTGCACTCAGAAAAATGAGTGGTTTTGACAAACCTGACGCTACTGTTATCAGAGCGAGGGTGAGTCAACACTATATATTAGAGCACTTCACTTTGGCAGTTTGCACTTTTTCAAGTAGAAACATCCTTGAGTGTTTTCACTTACTTTCAGTTTCAACATTTTGTATTTTGTGCAGATTTTTACTTCTCATGTTACTGATTGGGTAATGAATAAGAACAGACAGAATTGTCTTAATTGCCTGAATGATGAGATAAAAAAAACACTCAAAACTATTCCTCACAGTTAGAATGACTTTGCGTTTCTTTGATAAATTCGCATTTCATGAGTGTTTGATATTCTTCTGTTTCATATCATATTGTTGTCGTAAGGTGTGTATAAATCAACAGATTTTTTGAATTTCCCATACTGTTTTATATATGATATTTTTTTTTTGTTGTTTGGTTGAATCTGCGATCAGGTAGCCTGTTGGTGAATGGAAACTGATCTTTATTATCATACAAATTTCTTTGCTCTGTTACTGCCACAGTTTCATTACCTTGATAATCACCATTCCGCTTTATAAACAGATTTCTTCGGACATTCAACTTGACCCAAGACCAGAATACCATCGATGCATGGTATATTGGAAACCAGATGATAATGACCCATGGGCGATAAGCACTGGGTGTCAGCTTAGCAGTAGGTTGATGAGTATGAACCGAGCAAATGCTCTTCTGGTCTTACCTTCAAGGACTCCAGAGTGTTCCATGTTGACTAAGGGAGATTTAGTTGATGCTATGCTACTGGATAAAATATAAAGTCAAAAAATAAACCTGTGTATATTGATATTCTTGAAATCTGGTTAATCGCGACTGTGACAGACAGAATGTACCTATGACCCGAACTTGATTAAGTTTCATGTATATGTTAAGGTTTTGATTGCACTTCTATCGTAACTTTTTACAATCTGCATTTGAATGTGATGTTATTTTAAAAAAATACCTTGAAGGTTTTTATCTGGTTTGTATCTTAAAGCTTATTTGTTGCTTTTGATTTGAAATGTGTGGTAATATTGAACCTGAAATAATATTTTTGACTTCATTCTTTAATTGCCGAATAGTCCATGAAGTCATTTATTTTTCTTTTTGAATAAAAATAATTTCCTGTCATTGGTCCAGTTCAATCTAGCAAGAAAATGGATATCACATGACTTATGTTCTGACATTACATTCTGAACATATGATACAATTGGATTCTGATGCATACATTGTTTTTTCTGCTTTAAAAACTGGTTCTGTGGACTAGCAGTTTAGCTCTGACAACTTTGGCCAAAAGTTTTTAGTCTCATTGAGGACCAGAAAATAAATTATGGAATTATTATGATCTTGGGATATTCACTTTCTCTTTTGAATATTTATAACCTTGTTATCCCTTATTAAGTACGGTAGTTATTTGGGATATCCAAAAAATCCAATAGTGTTTTATTGCCTATAGTGAGAATGGTTTATCCCCGGTTGGTAAATTTCCATATCAAGACATGTTTTGTTGAGTATTGAATCACTAATGGATGGGCCATCTGTAGTACATGCTTGACAAAATAAAATTTCTGATCAGGTATTTTGTAATTTATGTTTGAAATATTTTTAAATATTTTTATTTTCAGGGCTCAATTATGTTCAAATATTGCTCTTATTCGTGAAGTGAAGTTAGAGTTGTCTTTATAGCTCAGTTTGAAGGATATTCAAACTTTGCTATATGAAAAATAATAAGTTTTCAATGCTGATATTTTACCATATTTTGCAGATAAGGCTTGATTCATGTCAAATTTTGACAACGTGAAATTATTTGTGTTCAAATTTTTTCTTTGCTATGCTGTTCAAATGTGAATTTTTTGCTTCAATATATTTCGCAAGTTATGATTTTCTTTTTAATATACTATTTCATTGTATTCATTGTAATTATGTTAAGTTTTTTTTTAGCAAATTATATGAATATCTGCACCCCAATTCAAAATTATTAATTTACCTTTTGTTTGCTTTGCCATGTTGGGAATACGCTTCGAGCTATGCATCTCTGGTTGCGATGACGCATGTTCGAATCCCATAAGGATGGTGATTATATGCGAGGGTACTACTGGACACCCCGCCGGTACACGATGGTTCACGTAGGTACTGTTTACGTCTTTCTCCACCAACTAGGTACATGCACAGGAAAAATGGGAGATTCAGAACTGGTATCTTCAGGAGAGGCCGTGGTTTGCCATGTGCTCAAACTGTATTCTCGAATTTCCTCTCCCACAGGATGAAAATGAATATTCTATCCTAAAGTGGGCCATAGCTGAATCATGTTGCTGATCCTTCTCTGTAGAACTGTCGAGTTCTGTGTAAAAATTGTTCTACTTTCGAATCCAGCTTCGGACCTCGACTTGATATAAAAAGAAAGTCTTGCTATCACACTCCATAAGAATATTTATTTTGTCAATCAGGAGTCACATCAACATGATCCATTGGTGGCCTCTGCTTAGCGAAAATTGTTTGATCATATTTTTCCAAATGGGCAGTCTCCATTGCAGCTATCTTCTATTTATTATTTTAAGGTAAATTTTATGCTTAAAGGACAAAGACCTGTGATGTGGCATTGGATTGAAATATTAACGCTAGGTCAAGCGCAAAGATCCTCAGACACCACAGCTCTTGAGTCAATGGTTAAGTTTGTTGGATGTTAGCTATGGGTTCTAGATGGATTCATCAGTGACCCATTCAGGACCGTTTATTTCTGATTGTTGGTTTTCCCTGGTGATATTTGATGCAATCAGTTGGGGTTTTGAAATCGTTCCCCTTTTAGGAGCACAAAAGAAGAGAACCAGCGTCGTTAATCTTTCTCCCATAGCCTAAACTTTTATGTTAATATTCAATTAAGCTATGTATGTGATGTTGATAAAGAGTTTTAACGTTTAGTTTATTCTGCATTTTATGGAAGTCATCTTATATTTTTCAGTGAAGTTTAATTGAAAGATGGTTAAACATTCTGTTTTAATATTGTGTTCTTGTATTTTTCATTGCTGTATTGATAATTGCTTGTTCTGTCCTGGCATCAAAATATTTTTGACTGGATTCAGAACTATAAGTTATCATGAAACAATATTATTGATTTTGAAACACTCGATTCATTTTTATCAGCTACAAATGCTTTAGGATGGGCATTTTAAGTGACAATGGTATCTGATCCGCATAGCAGCACACATATCTTTTTGTCATTAATGTAAGGCTGGGTACATTTCTTTACATTGTCATGACTCGGTCTATCTGCGACACATACTTAGCAAAATGAAACTTCTGACTGAAAATCATTGTTCGAAGTGTTGACAACTGTACCGTTTTTTTCATCTATAGTGTTATATTCCGAATTGTCCTGATCGGGAAAAAACCAGGAATTATGGGAGTACCCAGCCTTGCACACATAATATATTTAACATTAAAAATACATTATTTTCTAGGTATATTTTTTTAATACGACTGGGTACATGAATCAACACCATTTGTAGATTATCGGTATCAGTTATTTGCTATCAATCAATAAAATTTTATCAGTTATCTTTTATAATGGTTTTGCCTTATTAGTATTAGACATGTTATAGACATATTTATGTACATGTTTAATAACGAATATGATAGCTAATCTCAACTTGCCAGCACCTTGTATAGATTTAAGTTTAATATTGGCTGTGAGTATATGTTAACCTTGCACACAAGCTATGAGGTAGGGACACTGGTAACTCTGTGTAATGGTTTTCAAACTTTGTTACAATGCCTTACTACCAGAGCACCAGTAAGTAGAATTCAATAAGCATATGCTGCAGTTTTATCTGCAATAGCAAGCCTATTTTTATTTAATTGGCGATGATAGCCTGAATGTCAACTAATCTTCATAATTCAAGCAACAAATATGAAAGGAAGCCACGAAGTTAACCAAGAAATCCGTTCACATGCTCAAATGATATTCCAGGCGGAAGCTGTGTGGATGAACAATAAAGCGCCGAATTCCGATGTTCCACATTCATATCTCCAAGCAGAGTTTGAGGAAAACTGGTCTCAATTGCTTAAGTTATTTTGGGATATGCTTCTCGTATAATGTGCAAGCAGGTAGTATACGGTAAGGATCTTTTCTCCTCCCGATATAGTTGGTATAGTTTTCAAGTCCACATATTAGGCGTTGTCTGTCTGAGCACATTGACCAGGGCGTTTTAACGCCCATTTAAAGTGGGACAGGCTTACCATATGGCGAACCTCACGTGCGGACACCAGTTCCGAATCTGAGTGGGTTTTGGCTTAAGAACCGTGTCATTTTTCCAGTGCGTGGAGGAACCCGTAAGCGATGCTTACGTGAACCACCGTGCGCCGACGAAGCGTCTAGCAGATCTCTTGCAGGGGATTCCAACGCCTACCGAGCTAACTACACATATGTACGGTACAATTTTGTTCACCTTAAATGTATAGGCATAGGTTGCTTAAGTTTTTTCCACCCGTATT
>OZ023142.1:12670828-12685815 GCA_963675895.2 Styela plicata | reverse complement strand
CCTAGAATAACTTTTAAACACGACGAAGTGCGCCATTCACCCCACACAATCATGATACCAACTAGCAAACGTGCATGGGCAAAACAAACATAAATAGAATACAAGGGCGACTGTTCGGGCATTTTCTCACAAAAAGGAAAATTCCTCTTGAAATATACTCAGTGTAACTAATGACACATATGGCACTAATCATAGCATAGTCCTTAAAAATAAACATTATTTTGTCAAGCGGTGGGCGCAGATGCACCGTGCTTAACAAAAACATGGTTGAATAAAATAATGGTCACTGCAAAACTCAAACGGTGGATACTGATTATCAAATCAATTTTTTACATACTTCTGGGAGGCACGTTTTTTTCTCTGATGAATCACGCAACGTCATTTTGCAAAAGGTGGTTGCAGACGCGAGCTTAACTATTATAAAGTCATCCAGTTTAGTCGAGTTATTTAGGTTCGACGACTGGAATCGAGTCAAATCAATGAAAAATGGTACTCGAGTCTCCCCAACACGGAATTTGACGGAATTCAGGATTATGTTTCGAATTTTAGCACGACAACATACAAATTTTTTGTTTTACAAGCGTGCTTTTTGCGAATCCTCAGCTTTTGGACAAATGAAAATTATTATCCGGTGATAGGAATGATGGCTACCTTTGTATTACTCATCAATATTAGTTGATTTTACCTCTGTGTTTTCACTCTTGGTTTATCACAATTGCTACTATTGCAAAACAGTTTAAACCAGACGAGAATTTACGACTTTACAATCTTGTGTGTGACGTCATAGGACGCTTCTTGAATGGCTCCCATGTTTTGTTGTACAGCCACGGGTTTGTTGAAACTTGCCCGCAGTATTGCGTCTTTCCATCGAGTAGTTTGTCAGACGTATTAGGTAGTTCTATATAAGACTGTTTGAACTTAGGGGTAGCTTAACTATTAATTTAGAATCAGGGATTGATACTTGAATATATCGAGGGATTTATTAATCGCATTTGAGGCGCGATTCATGTAAGGATCATACGAATTGAGTGTTATTTATGCTCTGTAGGATTGTTGTTAATCAACGTATTTTTATTGTTTAGCATTTCTTATGACTATTTTCTAGTCCGTGGTCAAACGCAGTTAATTTATCGTACTTAAATCCGTACACAAGGCTCAATCGT
Organism: Styela plicata; assembly: GCA_963675895.2. Classification (NCBI taxonomy): domain Eukaryota; kingdom Metazoa; phylum Chordata; class Ascidiacea; order Stolidobranchia; family Styelidae; genus Styela; species Styela plicata. Next base: position 12,684,652 of record OZ023142.1, on the reverse strand, counting down.
ACTAGTTGTAATTAAACCTGCGTTTTGTGACTCAATTTCAACTGCATCATATACAGCTTGTGGACAGTGAACAGAATAAAGTTTCTTTCAACCAAACTGTATGTTCATTGAATATTCGAGATTGCCTTTACAGGCAACAGTAGATTTGAGGGGGTTTAAAGGCACATAGATTGGAGACCATCTCGCTCAGTCTAGAAAATAGAACGCGATTTCAATTACACCCTCTAACTCGGAGTCGTAGTGCAAAATAGTACCGAGTTGATTGCACATCGAAATAAATTTACTGTGGCATCTTCAAAAGATGGACTGCTTCAATCACAAACTGATATGAACGATATCAATGTTGTTTCCCCTACTGGCACCATTGTTCATAGTCAAACCTTGGAAATGATTCGCACGGTTCATAACCAGAACATTTCCACATTGTCAACTAATCTCGACCGATTAATGCATATCGCTGGAAACCAAAAAAGTGTAGTGGCTGCGAAGGATAAACTGGACACAGCAGTTGCTGCTTATATTCGAAAGATTTCATCTCCTCAAATGACACATTTACATCTGATCAAGCTGTGAATCTAAAAAATGCCTCGTTATATTTGACTCAAATTGTTGGCCTGAAGAAATCTACTAATATGCGATATAGACTATATCAAAAGAAAAACCTGACTGTTGGTGCACACAAATCACCTCATTCAAGTCATTCTTCAGTTTCAAAACACACAGGCACAACTTCATCTATGCAAGCAAAATTATTAGAATTAGAAGCTGCTGAAGACTTAGAAGAGGCCCAGATGGAAGCACAAATGCAAACTAGTCGAGTCCAATTACGGGCTCATTTTAAACGGCGGAATGCCAAAGTATCAGCGCAGGTCAGCAGCACGAAATCATCAAGAAAAACCTCTGCCAATGATTCTCCTGCTCTTGATGAAACTATGTGTGATCCTCCACCAGCATTGAACTTGAGGGATTATGTATCACCAGCACCAGTGCAGATTACCAACATTGAGACAACAAAAATGAACAATTTATCAGGCATGGCTCATGTATTATCCACACCTGAACTGAATTCTGGTTTTTCCCCACCCAGATTCAATATGACACGGCAATTTCAAACAATTAATGAGGTTTGTAGGGCATCTTCTGCTCCAGCTACTCAAACTGAAAATATGCCTACAATTAATTCTCGAATTTGTCGTAGTCATATGAGGTCGGTATCATTTGAGTGTGTACCCAACACAAGTCCGCCCTATATTTCTGAAGTGATTTCAAGTCATCCATATAATATTCCAGTGTCAACACATCCTCCTATGAGGCCGGTGCCTATTTGGACAAGATCTATTCATCCCACATTTTATGAACCTACCCCGACCTTTCCTTGAATCTCTCACCCTATTGCCACTGTTTCTGAACTCCGCCGTTCTCTATACCTAACCGCCCCATCATGCCAACATTAGCTCATGATGATTGCTGGATGCCATCACCTCAACACAGAATATTTCTCCTACCTTACAAATTAATCCTTCATCTAATCCTGTTCCCAGAATGCCTACACAGCGATCCAATATTGATTATGCAAGTAAAGTTGACTTGTATATTTTAGCAAACACCATGAAACAGGGTTTGTCATTGCCTAACCTTGATCCTATCACATTTGATGGGGATCCAAAATGTTATCACTTAATCATGCGTGGATTCGACAATATTATCCACCGTCATGTATATGAGCCTGCTGTGAAATTAGTACAGCTTGTGCAATTGTGCACAGGTGAAGCTAACGATGGCATAAAACATCTTGTCGTTGTTGATTCACCCAGTGAAGGATATCAAGGGGCCATTGCAATATCGATTTTGGAATCGAACATTCAAACTTACCAACTGAACAGAAAAATCCGATTATACTTCCGCCATAACATCATGTAACTAGACTTATAATTGACAAATATCATCATATGACTGGTCAGTCAGGCACCCTACATACACTGGCTTCTGTACGTGAAAGATATTGGATTCTTAGAGGACAGTCTGCTGTCTCCAAAGTTCTTCGAGAATGCGTTTCATGCAGTAGACGTTCTGCCAAAGTGGGAGAACAATGGATGGCAGAACTTCCCGTTCATGGTGTCCGGGTTCGGGTAACCCAGCATTTTACAGGGGAAGTACTAAAATGTCGTCGGGGGCTAAGGGGAAGCGTTGGAGGCTAAGGGAAAGCGTCGGGGGCTAAGGGAAAGCGTCGGGGGCTAAGGGAAAGCGTCGAGGGCTAAGGGGAAGCGTCGGAGGCTAGGGGAAAGCGTCGGAGGTTAAGGGAAAGCGTCAGGGGCTATGGGAAAACGTTGGAGGCTAAGGGGGAAGCGTCGAGGGCTAAGGGAAAGCGTCGGGCGCTGAATAGCAGCGTCGGAGGCTAAGGGAAAGCGTCGGAGCCTAAGGGGAAGCGTCGGGCGCTGAATAGAAGCGTCGGAGGCTAAGGGGAAGCGTCGAGGGCTGAGGGCTTTCAATGTTTATGTTGTGGTCACGAAAAGAAATTAAAATATCCCGCCTAAGGCTAACTTGGAGGGTCACAGAAAGTGTATAAAAGCGAGTGCATTTTTATTCATTAATAAGAGAAGACTAGATTGTATTGAGATTCTGAAATTATTCTTTTTGTTGAAGCATAATAAAGAATATCAACTTTCTCTATCTCGTTCTTTTGTCTTGACCCTTCAGGGTTAAGATATTATATAAGCCCTATAACTGGTGAACCCTTGGAAGAATAGTGCCTTCTGATTTGAAGTGGAAGATTGCTGTATCGTTGAAGCACGGGACAAAATTTCAAATAACAGTTAAGTAACGTTTTTCACGATTACATTAATAAGCGTATAGGGCCATTGCTAACATTAATCTTTGTTCGTATTTTTCATCCAGCGTGTTCAACCTCAATTAAAGAATCGATGTCGTGCAAAGACAAGACGACTATTTTACTTTGAACAGAAGATCGTATCAAAATTAACAACAAGAGCGCACGTGGATCAGAAAAAATGCAACAACGGACTTGCCTGTCGGACTGCGTCAATACGACTTCTAAAAACGTTCTATTCAAGGTGAAAGACTGTCTTAAAAAAATGTACAACACTAAAAGTTGATAAAAAACATTATTCAAAAAAGTGAACAATCAAATTTATAAAAATGAAGACGTCGCTGATAAAAACTAAGAAATTATATTGCTTAGATGTCAGATTTTTTATAAATTGTGCTGCGTTTTTATTTCTTGCCATTATAATGTTTATTTTACAGTGAAAGAATTCTAAAATTTCCTCTCTCTTCGAAAACTATTTCATGTATTTTCTCTCTTCTTTTATGGCGTTAAAATTCGGCTTATCAATTTCTTAAAGAAATTGCTTAAATTGATATTTTAATAATGCATAATTTTTTCTGATCAATTAATTGTCCGTCGGTGGTAATATCAGTAAATTTTCTTTTTGAACCTAATTAATTGAGAGTGACAGATACAAACAAATAGTTTTTGTTGAATAGATTTTACGTTGACAATGAAAAGTTGAAAGATGATTCAATCGAATCATACTTTAAAAAAACATCGTTGCAAAAAGCGAGTATCAATCCAAAAACTCTTTTTTTATGCAAAGCCCAAAGATGGCAAAGACTAACTCAACTACAAAGGATGCCACATTTTATTACTCATAAGGCGCAAAAGCTATTCATTGTGTAACGAAATATATTGAATTCAAACATTGTTCAACCTGTCAAAAACAATTTTTTAATTAAATAAAACGCCAACTCTACATTCCTCAAAACTACATTCTCTATATCTTTACTTTCTCTTACTAAATTTTCACCTTTCTTGGAGGTATAAATTTTTGTTTTAGATGTAAATTTTACGTATGTATGCTCATTTTATTGTTGTTTTCTTTTTAAATAGCGTTATGTATTTCCAGAAGCTGACCATTCGTGTTCCCTAATCAAAGTCACTCCGTGTTTAGGGGGCCGACATATATGTAGCAACCATGGTCAAAATCATTACCACTAGGAGAATTTGGCATTCAATTTATCAGGTAAACTAGGTTCGAGCATCATGCGTCCAACGCATGATCAACAAAAAGTTTTCTTATAAGCAATCAACACCTGCTATGATAGTTCGAAAACAAGTTGTAATGTTTATGTTGTGATCATATCTCACGAAAAGAGATAAAAATATCCCGCCTAAGGTTAACTTCGATGGTCACAGAAAGTGTATAAAAGCGAGTACATTTTTATCCATTAATAAGAGAAGCTTAGATTACATTGAGATTCTGAAATTATTCGCCGTATTATCGGCTTTTCTCTCCCCGTAAGACAAAAATGATATCCTATATATTGGGCTGACTGGATGTATCCCAAAAAGAGTTACCAACAGCTTGCAGTTACGAATGTGCGTTATATTTAAATAATCTACCCATAGCTAACACACTGCAAAGTTTACCGTCACAATTCTCATATCAAAAAATTAATTTCAATTTACGCTAAATAAAAACCGTAATAAAATTGACACTATGTATATGCCACCAGTATAGAATATGAATACAATGGATGAGTGAATTAATCCATAACAGTGAACACAAATATGCCATACATATACCCCGTTATAGATTTATATTTCTCGAGATTTATTTGCATAAATGTCAAAAAAGATGTGACGTTTGTTTTATTTTCATTTAAAACTATGAAAAAATGCATGAACTCAAACTCTTTTTGACTTCTGAGCTTGAACTAGAACTATTTAAAAAAATTTTTACTCTGGTTGAACCCATCCACTAATGGTTTAATAGGTCTTAGAGAATGTGTTTCAACCTTTCCAGCTGCAAATCGAGTATTTTAAATCTGAATCTGATTATAATTTTTTTTCTATTCGGTCACCCAAAGATGACATTGAGGAATGCAAAAAAACACGTCTCCCCTTAGCGTTCTCCGTTTTCTCTCATCCCTCTAAGCCTTTTATTTAGCCCCAACGCTTACCCTTATCCCCAACGCTTACCCTTATCCCTTGACTCACTACGCTTCTTGTAATACCACGACGCTTCGCTTTGGTCCCCGAAGCTTTCCTAAGCCCCCGAAGGTATCCTTTAGCCCCTTCTGACGCTTCCTGTTAGACCCCAACGCTTTCCCTTAGCCCCCCAACACTTTCCTTAGACCCCGACGCTTTCCCGTAGCCTTCGACGCTCCCTCTTAGTTCTTTGCCTCCGACGCTTTCCCTTAGCCCCCAACGCTTCCCCTTAGCCCCGACGCTTTCCCTTAGCCTCCAACGCTTTCCCTTAGCCCTCGACGCTTCCCCTTAGCCTCCGACGCTTTCCCTTAGTCCTCGACGCTTCCCCTTAGCCTCCGACGCTTTCCCTTAGCCCTCTACGCGCCCGACGACAATTTAGTACTACCGCATTTTACAGTACTGCAATCGACTTGTTTGGTCGAGTCAAGGTGAAACTAGGACGCAGTGTACACAAACGCTATGGCGTTATTATTCCATGCATGGTTACTCGTGCCATTCATCTGGAGGTTGCCGAATCTCTGGATACCTCAGCGTTCTTACAAGCATTCTTCAGATTCACATCTAGACGAGGGAAACCGGTACATGTCTATTCAGACAATTGGATCTAACCTGGTTTCCGGATGTAAAGCACTTAAAGATGGTATCAATAAATGGAATTCGAAGCAGATAGATTCTACATTATTACAAAACGAAATACAGTGGCATTTTTCACCACCTCTTTCCAGCCATCAGAATGGTGTTGTTGAAAGATTGGTAAAAGTGGTGAGAAAGATTCTTAAAGCAATTACTGATGGTCAGTCTTTGAATGATTACTCTTTATGGTCCTTCCTAACAGGAGTAGAAGGGATTCTTAGTGATCGACCACTTACCCCACTAAATGATGATCCGAAAGACCTCAATGCTTTCTCACCTAATTCTATCTTGATAAATAGCTTAGACTCATCATTACCGCTTGATGTATTCTTTAGAACGGATGAATACAGAAAAGGCTACCGAAATGTACAGCGTTTATTTCATTTGTTTTGGCAATGTTGAATAAAAGATTACATTCTATTATTACAATGTCGACAGAAGTGGCTCGATGTTAAACAAAATTTCAGGAAAGGAGATCTCGTTCTGATGTGTGATGATAACACTCCAATTGGACGATGGCCCAAAGCTATTGTTGAAGATGTGTATACAAGCAAGAGATTGTTAGTAGAGTGAAGGTGCGCACATTAACTACAACATATTTGCGTGATATCAGGAAATTATGTTTATTAGAGGCTGTCTGACTTCACACTACTTAATTGTCATAACCACAATCAGCCACAGCATTTTCCACAATCATGGGATTAGAAAACATCCGTTCTGAATTTATCTTGAAGTTTGGGTAGTAGGCCAAGATTGTTCCTTGCATATTTTTGCAGTATTTTGCCCCCCCCCCCATATTAGGGTTCGAAATTGACGATTTCTTTGTAAATATAGCGTTGTTGTAGAAAGTTTCATTATACACTTCTTTCATGCAACCATTACATCTTTTTGGGAAAATCATTTTACATGTTTTTACTTTGTAACATTTCATATAATTTTCGGGGCCGGAATGTTAGGAATGTTTGCTACCTTGGTATTACTCATCAATATTAGTTGATTTTACCTCTGTGTTTTCACTCTTGGTTTATCACAATTGCTACTATTGCAAAACAGTTTAATCCGGATGAGAATTCACGACTTTCTCATCTTGTGTGTGACGTCATAGGACACTTTTTGAATGACTCCCGTGTTTTGTTGTACAGTCACAGGCATGTTAAAATTTTCCCGCAGTATTGCGTCTTTCCATTGAGTAGTTTGTCAGATATATTAGGTTGTTCTATATAAAACTGTTTGAACTTAGGGGTAGCTTAACTATCAATTTAGAATCGGGGATTGATACTTGAATATATTGAGGGATTTATGGATCGCACAGGGTGCGAGCCTTTGAGGCGCGATTCATGTAAAGATCATACCAATTGAGTGTTATTTATGCTCTGCAGGATTGTTGTCAATCCCCGTATTTTTATTGTTTTGCCTTTGTTATGACTATTTTCTAGTCCGTGGTCAAACACAGTTAATTTATCGTGCTCAAATCCGTACACAAGGCTCAATCGTACTAGTTGTAATTAAACCTGGCATTTTGTGATTCAATTTCAGTTGCATCATCTACAGCTTGTGGACTGTGAACAGAACAAAGTTTTTTTCAACCGAACTGTATGTTCATTGAATATTCGAGTGTGCTGCGTTTACAGGCAACAGTAGATTTGGGGGTTTAAAGGCACATGGATTGGAGAACATCTCGCACAGTTTAGAAAATTGAATGCGATTTCAGTTACACCCTGTAACTCGGCAGTCGTAGTGCAAAATAGTACCGAGTGAATTGCACATCCGGTCGGAGTCATTTTGCAGAGGTAACAAATTCAATAAATCCGTTTTCAAATTTGCGATAAATTTATACTTGAAATTATACTTTTTAGCTAATTTTAAACTGTAAAATTATTTACTATTAGCGAAACTGATGGCAAGCAAAAGAAAATTTAAACCTGGCATCTTTACTGCTGGTGGTAGGGTGCTTCACGAAGATTGGACTCGTAAATTTGGTAATGTAATCAAGCACGAAGTTAAAGCCTTGTGTTGTATTTGTAAAAAAGTTATTATTGCACGATTCGACAATGTCAACCGTCATTTCAAAAGTAATCACAGTAATTTGTGCTCTATGGAAGAGAATGAAAAGTTTGAAGTCAGCAAACTAGTAGCTTTAAGAAGATCTTCAAGCCAGAAAACAACATTGCTGCCGGCAGTTTTCAAATGTCCCATATTATTGCTTTGCATGGCAAACCCCTTTCTGATGGTGCCTATATAAAAGAAGCTTTCAAAAGATGTTCAGAGATGCTATTTGAAGATTTCCAAATAAAACTGATATTCTCAAAAAAATTGATGAACTACCTGTGGCACGAAAGACAATGAAGGACAGGATAATTGAAATGAGTGGAGCTTTTACTAGAATTAACAAATGCCCGAATGTTCTCAATTTGTTTGGATGAAAGTACAGAAGTCACCTCATCTTCCCGTTTAGCAGTTATCGCAAGATTTCCAGCTGGAAATACAATGAAAGAAGAGCTCATTAAATCAATGACCTTATCTGAGAAAACAAGAGGTCAAGATGTAATGGTTGAAGTGAAGGAATCAATTGCTGAGCTTGTCATAGATATTCAGAATATTGTATTAGTAACAACTGATGGGGCACCCAGCATGAACGGGAAACATGTTGGATTTGTCCAGTTACTTAAACAGCAGTTAAAGTGCAGCTTTGTTGCTTTTCACTGCATCATACATCAAGAAGCCCTTTGCGCCAAATCCCTGAAATCTCTTCAAAAAGTTGTAACTGCAGTAACAAAAAGTCAACTATATTGCAGCTCATGTGACAGTGGATTTTCTGCGACTTGCATTTCTTTGTTGATTTTACAATGCATTACAATACTTTAAATACTAAATAGCAAATCTGTGGAAATACTGCATTATCGATGTTTGGGCATGTTAAAGCATTTGAAAAGAAACTCACTGTATTTTCTACAGACCTTGAACAAAGTAAGCTGAAGTATTTTCCGCAGCTGCTGAAGCACTTTACCAGCACCGATTTAGCTCATGGCCAAAAACAAAATGCGCTCAACAAGTATTTTTCCCTGACGAAAGAGGCCGAAGATGTAATGTCAGAAAGATTTGCGCAGTTCTGAGAACTAGATACTGCATTGCAGTTCATTCTTTCCTCGCATACTATTCAATTTGAAAATCTTCTATTATCGAAGTATGGATGGCTTCGTCTTTCCAATTTGGAAATGGAAATGATAGACTTCCAAGAAAGCGCAATTTGGAAAGCGAAATTTGTGGGTTTGAATAACCACCTACAAAAAAATCGAAGCAAAAGCGGAAATGGATGGTATTGACTTCGCTGCAATTAAATGCCGTGCTGAAAATATAATCCTCACAGAATGGAATACCCTGCCAAACTCGTTTAAAACCACGAAACGATTTGCGGTAGCTTAGTTAACTCTGTTCGATTCCACGTATTCATGCGAATCCTTGTTTTCGCACATGAATATTATAAAATCGAGTACCAGGAATCTTCTCAGCCCAGATATAAGTGCTGCATTTGTTAATTTGAAAACTACGCATTATCAGCCAAGGATTGCAAGACTTGCAGAGAACATGTAGATTAAGGTCTCATCTATGACCCATTCAATCAAAAAGGTTCGTGTAACAAAAGGAGCTAATTTGTTGTTACTGTAGTTGTTGTTGTAGACTGCTCTGTCCACCCTGATTTCTTTAAAAAGCCATAAGCCAAGCCTTCCAATGTATTTATTACGATATTATTATAGATTCATTACGAAGTAAATCGCCTGGCCTGATGGCCAAGTGCCTGTAATTCTTTTCGCACGCCCGTTCGTGTCTCCCTGTCGCTACCTCTATCTGCTCTCACAAAACAAGTCATTTTGAATTGACCAAAACTTGCCAAGAAGGTTTATTAAAATACTTTGGTTCATACTTGTTTTTAATTAGCCACGCATTATAATCGTGGCAATGTAATATAATTAGGAATAGCATAACTTCGCCATGATATAATTTCAAAAAGCGTCGAATTTAGCCAAATTAAAGTGAATTGGTATAGCAAATAAAGATGGCTTAAAATATCTATTAGGGTGATTAAAATCAAAAAGTTGTAATATGAAAATTCCCAATATTTTCAATATTTCTGGGCCCTTGAAAATTCTCGGAAAATTTCCGGAAAAGGTACTATACATACTGTTGTTGCTTCGTCGTGGCACTCCATTTTATACGTTTCCATGAAAGAATGCTCAACGTAGGAAGCGTTGGATTGTAGCGTTGAGGAGACAAACAGACGATGGAATATTGACACTGACATACAATCTTAACTATTCAACCCCCTTACTTTTTTGTATGTGTGAAATAAAACCCGGACTTATAGACTACTGTGCAATCTAGCCCTAAGGCTATGCATGTCAGGTCTCCAAGAAGGGGCAGCCCTTGCTGCAAGATTTTGTAATTTTAACAAAAATATCTCCAAAACAAATTGCGCAAATTGCAATTATTGCGCGCATGCCGCGTGTTATAACGTATTATATAGAGTTCCACCCAAAATAATGTATTTTTTTAACAAATTTTGTGCGCCTTCGTGTACAAGTTTCGTTGCAAAAAATGTTATTTTTATTTTCTTCGTTAGATTTTACGCCACTTTAGAGAATTTATTTTATACAGGTATGACTCGACCTAACGTTAGGCTATTTGTGTAATGTTATGAGACTTGAAGATAATAAGCATCCATCTGAAATGTGGTGGATTGAAAAGGAAGTTATAAAATATGATAAGCTTCGGAGAGCAAATACAAAATATTTTAATTTCATAAAAGAAAATCATTGGTATCCAGCCTAAATAGTTTTTGTTACCATAGTGATCCACCTTGTTGGTACTTATCTGGAATATTAACGCAGTTTAACACAATATTTTTCAGAATTTTTCAATATTTTCAACGCATTTGACGTTATAAGCATTGTAGCATACGTTAACCAGCTCATATTCGAACAAATCCTCACGCACCACCAGCATTTGAGCGGTAAGAGAGGACATAGGGCAGAAAAAATACAGGCGCAAAGAAAAACGAGAGTTTGTTATGACGTTCGATATTCGCCGTCACATGACTCACGCACCACGGGTATTCATGAACAAATTTACCAACCTAATCTGAAATCACATCTTTTAACAATTTTATCCTTCTTAGGGTGTCTAAACTCCGGTTACTACCATAATTTTGTCTTTCCTCGGGTGTCTGGACTTGATTACAGTCAGATCAAACAATGCCTCGATCTATTACTGGTCCGGTTCATATACGTACTTTGACGTGATGTTTCGTTATGTAAATTTTCTGTCGTGATGTAGTTTCATGCATTACCCTTATAGTAAGTGTTTCACTAGTTACTTCAAGATATACTATAAGATATTTTAGCTTATGGCTGGTTTTAGCTACTGATGGATTCGCATCACCTATTTGTAATTGAAACTAGAGATGTTATTGTTGCTCTCCAGCTATACGCGCAAATGCAATAAATCAAAGCGTACCCACTACCCACAATGTGGTGGTGTATTTTGGTGGATGAGTTGTTCCAAGAAACTACTACGTCTCTATGATGACATATGTTTTAAAAAATCAGATGAATCGTTGGTGAAGCGACTTCAGTTGATCGAAATTTCTGAATGTTTTAAAAGATGTCGCCGCTACACACTAAATGACTTGTGGATAAGCATAAATTACCTTATTGCGCTATCAAAATGTGCCATTGACATGGTATATATGTATACATATATATATATATATGTATCTATTTCTTTTAGTATTTTCCAATTGTACTTCCCTTTGCGTATTTGTGCTTGCAATTTGCATGCGGAAAAAGGTCAGCATGACATAGGATAGGACATCATTTCTATCCTGCGGGAGAGGAAAGCGGAGAATACAGCTTAACCATATGGCGAACCACGACCTCTCGTGCAGACACCGGTTCCGAATCGGAGTGAAGGTTTTGGGATTATCGTATTTCTCATTTTTCCCGTGCATGGACCTGGTTGCTGGAGGAAGTCGCAAGCAGCGCTTACGTGAACCGGCGAGGCTATATAATCATCCGCGTCATGACCAGTAGCATGCGTAGCTCGTAACGTATTCCCGACGCTTTAACGATTGAGTTAACCGGGCACCCCAATGCAAGCATGAGGACATAACTTCCATGTAGACTATGCAATCATATGTGTCTCGTGTTCATATTATTTAATTAAAATTCACTCTATGCAATGCCAAAGGCAGCGCCGAGAAGGAAGCAAACAACGATCATTTAAGTAGTGAAAAACTCCAAAATATAGTAGCTCAGCAACTGCTCGTTAGTGGTAAAACGTCCCAGACAGTACTTAAAACGTGGAGTGTGAGGTATTTAATCAAATAACGTGGTTATAACTTTAAATCACGAGAAGGTAAAAATATTTCACGTCGCAACTCCGCTATATCCTGCATTACAGCAATCAGCCAAACAAACCCGACATGCTCTAGGATCTAGGTCAGTGCTCTTCAACCTTTTTGTCAACGCGGAACCCTTCATGTACTTTCGCTTTTGTCACGGAACCTCACTAAAAAATTAAAAATTACGAATTGCTTGGTCAGAAAATTAAATATTTCGTTAATTACACTGTTACACTTCGAAAAATAATGGGAATTTTCAAAACATGAACAGTTTTTACTGTATCGTTATGATTATATATGTCATTCCCACTCAAATGCGGAAAGAGACACTGAGCGCTCTCCATGAAGGACATAAAGGTATAGGATCAACTCGTAGACTTGCACAAGAATCCGTTTACTGGCCAGGAATATGTTCCGACATCAAAAATGTTGTTGGAAATTGTAGAATATGTGCCTCAATTCAACCATCACATGCTAAAGAACCAATGCAACCGCAAGATGTCCCTAGTGGACCATGGCAAAAACTGGGTATGGACTACTTTGATCTAGACAATAAACCGTATATTGTCATGGTAGATTATTACTCGAATTGGATTGAAATAGATCCAGTACCATCAATGTCAGCAAAAACTTTGATTGATGTTTGTAGAAAACATTTTTGTAGACATGGAATTCCACTCGTTGTGATGTCAGATTCATTCAGTACATTCAAATCTGAACAATTCAAAGAATTTGCAAGAAAATGGGATTTTCAACTCGCCACATCTTCGCCTTTCCACCAACAATGTAATGGAAAAGCAGAGTCCGCGGTGAAAATTGCCAAAACTCTATTGAAGAAATGCAGTATGGATGGATCCGATCCTAATCTTGCTCTACTAGAATGGAGAAATACCCCACTTGAACATCTCAATGCTTCTCCTGCTCAACTGATGTTTAATCGCAGAACAAGAACTCGTCTACCGTTGCTGCACGCCAAGCTGACAGGCAGCCTTCAAACAAATATTGAAGAGAGGAGGGAGAAGAGACAAGAAAAACAATCAAGATACTATGATCAACACACAAAATCACTTTCACCGATAACAGAAGGTAAAAAATGTTGGAATCCAAATACCAGGTTCCACACGATGGGTTCCAGGAATAGTCGTGAAGAATCTTCCACATCGAAAATACATAGTATCTGTTGATGATGTACAATATGTCAGAAACAGAAAATTTATTAGAAGAACTTTTGCAAAACCGCTTCCACTTGATCCAACATCGGATACCCAACATCCAATTCTAGCTCCGATACCACCAGCCTCAGGAAATATTAGTTCGAGAAATACACAAGATGCTCCTCAGCATAATGCAAGCTCAAATCCACCATTACGCCGTAGTTCAAGAATACGTAGAAGACCACAAAGATATATTGAAAATTAATTAGGCCATTAATCATCGTAATTGAGAATAATTTGTTTAATTGTGCTAACATACTTTTGCACTCCAAAAAATAAGAAAAGGGAGATGTATCGTTATGACATTATTGCATTCATAATATTATATTGATTACATAACAGTTACTTTGCGCGAATTCATAGACTATCTCTATGACGTCATAATTAACAGACCATGAGCCACAGCGCAAAGTGCTTATAAACTCATTAGAGTCTAGGAGTTTTATGATGTGAGCTGCGTGTTATAATTCTTATTAAAAGCTGTCGTTTTCAATACATTATGTTGTGTTTTATGAACAACTGAGTGATCGTGTGTTCTTGGTAGAGTCTCCAAGTGTCCTGACAGATTAATA